>JBBPBX010008487.1:13700-62403 GCA_038048925.1 Garcialebias charrua | reverse complement strand
AAGTTAAACTGGGTTTCTTTTTCAGAAACAGATCATGTCTATCACTGAATGTTAGGAAACGCCTTGTATCTGTGACTTTCCTTCCCTCCATTGATTACGGTGACATTCTCTACATGAATGCTCCTACAAGCACCCTGCGGATGTTGGATGTTGTCTATCATGGTGCACTAAGATTCATAACTGGTTGTGATTATCGTACCCACCACTGCACCCTGTATTCACTGGTTAACTGGACATCATTAACCTCACGCAGACTCTTCCACTGGTACATTTTCATCTTTAAATCACTTCTTGGTCTGCTGCCCTCATACATCTCCTCCTACATGTCTTTGCGTGAGTGCAGCTACAGTGTGCGCTCTCAGGACATGATTACCTGCAGTGTTCCGTCAGTGAGGACTGAACTTGGAAAAAGGGCCTTCTCCTACTCTGCTCCTGCTTCATGGAATATCTTACAAAAAGATCTGAAGCTCTCGACCTTGACTTCTCTAAATGGTTTTCAGAATCTGTTGGAATCCTGGCAAAAACCAATGCAGATTTGTTCCTGTCTTTGATTTTATACGTCTACCTTATGTTTTGCTCGTTTTTTGATACTTTGTTAAAAAAAAAAAGTATTTCTTTCTTTTGTTTTTTTCTCTTTTTTGTTTTCTATTGTTTATTGTTTATTGTTTATTGTTTAAGGAAATTCTACCATTGCTGTTCATCGTTCTTTAGTTTTAGCAGGTCGCTTTCGTAAATGAGCCCATGAGGTTCAATAAGATTTACCTGACTAAATAAAGGTTGAATGAATATACTGCATATATATATATGTGTATACATGTATGTGTGTGTGTGTGTGTGTGTGTGTGTGTATGTGTGCGTGTGCATTTCATTATCCTTCTGTGGCTTTCAATTCAATTCAATTCAAAATACTTAATTAATCCCAGAGGGAAATTAAATGTTGTAACTCATCATCCTGGTTTCATTAAAGAGTTGTTATAGATGCTTATGGCTGTGGGCAGGAAGGATCACTTGTAGCATCTGTCTTGCGGATCTGAAGAATCCTCTGACTGAAGACGCTCTGTTGTTGTATGACAGTCTGATGAAGAGGATGCCGAGGGTTGTCTACTCTATAATGTTCTTCATTTTATGAAGAATCCTTCTAGATCCTTCTTCTATTTAGAGTACACGACCAGCAAAACACCAAATCTAAGAATAAACTGGAACAGTCAGCATGTCCCGTCTGCAAAGCCCCTCTGTTGTTAGACTTTTAAATGACAGACCTGTAGCTAAACATTTAAAGGGGACCTCATATGGGTTTTTAAAATTTTTATGGTATGTCTGTGTGCTATCCAGACCCCGTTCATTCAATTTAATACACAAAATAATTCTTAGATAATAAATTATACCCTTTTTAATTCTGCCATTTCTAACTTCCGTTCTAAACGACCTGTTTATGATAATGAGCTCTGAAGTCCACGCCCGTCAAAACTCTGTCTCCGCCCTCTGTAACTGCCAGTATCTCAAATCTGTTGTTGTTTTAAAATTAGCTTTTTTTATTACTCGTTTGACTTACTGTTAGTGCTAGCTTAAGATAACTTACCGAAAGCTGTTTGTGTGCGCCGCCATTAGCTGCTTCTTTTATCATGCCCTCCCGAATCCGAGGCTAAAATTAGCTCTTCCTCCTCCTTCGGTAACAAACAGCCCGCGTAGCTCCTGCTAGTTGCATGCGGCGCTTTGATCCACGGCTGCACATCCAATCCAGACACACGCAAAGTTCACCGAGTGTTTCCAGTTAATTTATCCGTATGAGGCAACCTCTGACCGGACCCACACGGTCCTCAAAAGCCAGCAGCTCACTGCAGCCCGATCTCTCCGAAAAAACAAACAAAAAAAAGATGCTGTGGCCGGGAAGCGAACCCCGGTCCTTTGGGTGCGACACCAGTGATTTAACTCGCTGACCTACAGGCGCAGTTGAACAACAGCAGTCCTTCATCGTATAAGAAACACATACAACCACCTACTTTTAGAACGCTGGAGTTTTGATTAGATTTTGATGAAGTGAAAAGTATTCTTAAACTAAATAAGTTGCTAATCTGAAAAGTATATCGATCAGTGGTGCTTGTACGTTACAGACTGTCGCCCCGCGAGAGTGTGTGTGTGCACAGTTTCAACGTCTCGGCAACCGTGACGTGTTTTATACTGAAGTGGGTGGAGCATCACCAGGGGTTGCTAGGTGAGGGGCTGGACTCAGGTTTGAGGTGGTTGGCTGCGGTTTGTGACGTCACAAACCGCAGGAAGTGGGAAACGAAGTGTATTTATCAAAGATAAATAAATCTACTTAGAGTAAATAAACCACTGGGTGCATTTTTTTGGCCTTAGGACTGTTTTTTTATGAAGTAAATACCCAAAGTTGAGTAAAAAAAACATAAAAAGTGAATTTTGAATATGTGGTCCCCTTTAAATAAATTACTTTTTTTTCTTCCTTGCACTCAATGACTCACGCCTCTGTGGACCTCTACCTGACTTTTACAAGCCCAGTGGTCAATATTTTTAATCCTCGTTTCTTCTTTTAAAATGAAAATGAAGATTAAAAAGTTGTACTCATAATAAATAAATAAATAAATAAATAAATTAATTAATTAATTATATAAATCATAATTTAGATCTAACTGATGTCCCTCTGGTTTGTTATTTGGACTTTTTTTTGTGCTCCTTTTTTTATTTTTTATAAATCTTTATTCAAGCAAATGACAAGTATCGGTATACAACAAACAAATGAATGGAGTACAGTATACAGAAGAACACAACACATAAACAAAGAACCAGGGGTGTTGATTAAACAAATACAGGTAGTCCCCGGGTTACGACGGTCTCGAGTTACGACGTTTTCGCGGTTACGAACGCCCTCCCATTGAAAAGCATTGTTCGAGTTACGTGGTTTATGTGCCTTTACACCAGAAAATACTGAAACAAAACTTACAGGAGGGAGAGAGGGAGGGGGAGCTCGACGCAGGCTCAGTGGAAACTTACAGGAGGGAGAGAGGGAGGGGGAGCTTGACACGCTGGAAACTTACAGGAGAGACCGGAGCAGAGGAGGTCAGGAGGGGCTAATATGCTAACTCTGGACCGCTGGGCCACTCGTGGAAATACAGGAGACCTTATTTTTTGGAGCGGAGGTTTACGAGGCAGACAGGCTACAGCTGAACAACGAGCTAACATGCTAACAGATGTTGCTGTAAACGCTGTGGACCGCGTGAAGCTGCAGAAGCTTGGAGGTGCACAAGCTAACATGCTAACAGACGGAGGAAGAATTGACCAGTTCACAGTAAGAATTTTTTTTTTTAATTTATGTCCATAAAAATGAAATCCTGAATAACAGAGACTTCTACAATCCATTCAGACCTTTTCACTTTTCTTTCAGCTGTGTTACTAACCTGCATTAGCCTCTCTAGCTGGTAAAACTTGGAGTGAAGATCTTCAAAGTTGTTCCTGTAGAGAGCTCGCAGGCCATAACCATACATGATTTTCACCAACACACAGAAGGCCTGCTCCTCGGGCATCTGAAACCACACGAATAACTTGAAGACTATATGTACATGGACATTTTGGTAAACGAGTTGTACTATAAAATAAACCTTTGCTGCAATTTTCTTCACAGAAATGTTGATATTACTAAGTCAAACTTTCTCTTTTAACTTCTGACAAATGTCCACATAGACACGTTAAAAGACAGAAAACAAACGAGATGTTTAGTTCGGACACAGTTTCTTTGGTTTTAAATAAATGCTTAAAAGTGGAAAAATGCGTATGTTTATGTGTTTAAGCATGCCTCCTGGCTTCAGTGTTTGTATTGTTTGGATAAATGAACATACAGTAATGGATATGAGAGGAGGCTCAACGCTGTGTGTTTGTGTGTTAATGGGTTTACTTTTCCTTTACCTCACACAAACACACTCCAGGATGGGGAGGAGATATTTAATCAGAGAGACAGCGTGTGTTTGAGGCTGAATGGGTTCATGCAGGTAAACCTGAACCCCTATAAATATTCTTGATATCTCATCTACAACCTCCCCACTCCTCCTCCCTTCTCCATAACCTGTCTGCCTCCTCCTCCTGTATAATGTCTACTTATTGTACTGCAGCTGTCCCCATTTTTCTTTCTTATTTTCTACAGCCTCTTCCTCCTCTACTTCTTCATGTCCCTTCAATAAATCTGTGCCTCTTCTTCATCACTCCAGCTCGTCTGGACTTCTCAGTGCCTCCCCACAACCACACTGTCTCACTGCTCTTTAACCTCTGCTGCCCTTGGTGTCTGGACTTCAACCAAACTTCCACCTCTGTCTCTCTTTGTGAACTTTCTCCAATACATTTTTGTTGGTGTGTTTTTATTTTATACAGGCAAGTTGTCACGAACAGACAACTCATCAAACAAAAATGGCTTTTCAGATTTTCAAAAAAATTAGTATTTTCATAAAAGCTGTCGTATATGTCAGCTACAACAGCAGCGTTCTCTTCTGCAGCTCTGCATTCATTGCATTTATAAATCCATCGCTCATGTAAGCACAGGAAATTAAACAAAAATGCATAGAATTACAAAGCCATCTTATGTGTCATATGATGCATTGTTGAGAAGAGTGTTACGTTTTCTGCATTGTTCTAACCAAATACAGCATTAGCTCGAGTTTAAAAAAATTTACTCACATGCAGAAGAAGAACTGCAGCAAGAAACGACTGACCCTGACAGTAACCAATTTCGTCATCATAGACAGAGTAGGCCTGTAAGAAAGAGGCAAAGATGAATATTTAGATTAATCATGTATTAGCAACAAACTGCAGATCACTAGCAAGGAATCATTTAATTGTTAAAGGCTCAGATTTTACTTGAACAGCAAATTATTACAACTGGAAGTGTTGAGAAAAAGACTTTATATCGTAGCATCTAGAAATCTCCAACTAAGGCTGTCCAAGTAAATTAGATTATTTATATAAGTTGATGTATTTCAACAACACAAAGACAGGCTTATTTTTTTATTGAATTCATTTGATTTCAATTTTTATGGAATTTTCAAGTATGATATTTATAGTAAATACGATAGTATCAGAATCAGAATACGCTTTATTATCATTGCACCGAAGTACAGCGAGATTATGTTCCGTACAGTCGTCTGAAAGATGGGTAGAGTGTACATGGCTGCAGCTCCTAGGAGCTTGGTTCCCCTATTCTTTAGACAGTAAAGGGGAAAGACCATGAGGATGGGATACTGGTATTAAAAAAAACAATCTCTTCACACCATGTCCTTGTCAGGACATGATTTAAGACATTTTAAAAAAACTCTACTAGCAAGCACATTTATAGACACATTACATATGCATTTGACGACAAGGCGGTGAGATTTGTCCATGAAGCACTTCCAGATAGACCATAGTCCTGATAAGATGTTAATGTCAGCCGGTACAGTTCTGATGAGCATTCACAGAAGTTCTCGAGAGTGCGTGGATTGGGGGGGGGGCGTGGATAGAGCAGATCCTTCTTAGTTTACACATACCCAGGAGCAATTTGATAAGTTGGCCTGTTCAAGGCCAAACGGGGAGGCCAGTTTAGGATAAGCCACAGTTGTTTTTGTGTGGGTAGACTGTTTTTCTCGTTAACCTTGAGTATCCAAAATGGCCAGATTTGTGGGCTTTCCACTGATCCGTGCTTATTAGCCTTCTCAAAGGTCGACTCCAACATCAATCAATCAATCAACTTTATTTATATAGCACATTTTAAAAACCACAGGGTTGACCAAAGTGTTGTACAATAACACAAAAGACAAGGTAATTAAAAACGATAAAGAAAAAAAAAAAAAACATACAAAGCATACAAAAATAAAAAATACATATACCAGTCTTACTGCAAGTGTGTTAAAATGCCATAAAAGATAAGATTACATGTTAAAAGCCAAGGAATAAAAGTGTGTTTTTAAAAGAGATTTAAAAACAGGAAGAGAGGAGGCATGTCTGACTGGTAAGTTGTTCCACAACCTGGGAGCAACAACAGCAAAAGCGCTGTCACCTCTGAGCTTCAACCTAGTTTTGGGGACTGTCAACATCAACTGATCAGCTGATCTTAGAGATCGGGGAGGGCAGTAAGGTTGAAGCAGCTCAGACAAATATGGTAGGGCAAGGTTGTTCAGGCATTTAAAAACAAACAGCAAAAGTTTAAAATGAATTCTGTAGTGCACAGGGAGCCAGTGAAGGGATGCCAGGATGGAAGTAATATGCTCGCGCCTACGGGCCTGAGTTAACAGGCGAGCAGCAGAGTTCTGCACAAGCTGCAGACGGGCGAGAGAGGTCTGGCTGATGCCTACATACAGTGCATTACAGTAATCAAGACGAGCTGTGATAAAAGCGAGGATTAATTTCTCCAAGTCAGGTCTTGCTACGATTGGTTTCACTTTTGCTATTTGACGAAGTTGATAAAAACTATTCTGAACAACACTGATCTGTTTATCAAATTTAAAATCAGACTCAAACTTCACCCCCAGATTGGTGACACAATCACTGAGATAAAATGACAGTGAGCCAAGGTCTTTGCTGGGAGAAGGACAGCAACTCGGTCCAAACATCATAACTTCAGTCTTGTTCTCATTTAGACTAAGGAAGTTTAGAGAAAACCATGCCTCAACATCATTAAGGCAGTGTGTAAGTTGCTGGAGTGTATTGTTTTGTGCCAGGGGAAGCTAGATCTGGCAATCATCAGCATAGAAATGAAAAGAAATGCCATGTTTTTAAAAATTGAGCTGAGGGGTAGTAAGTAAAGAGCAAATAAAAGAGGGCCAAGGATGGAGCCCTGGGGTACGCCATGTGGAAGTGGAGCAGTGGAAGAAATAAAATTGTCAATTTTTACACAGAAACTCCTATTGGTTAGATATGACCGAAACCATTTGAGGGCGGCACCCCTGATGCCCACACAGTGCTCAAGACGAGAAATTTAAATCCTGTGGTCAACAGTGTCAAATGCAGCAGCCAAATCTAAAAGCACTAAAACAACAAACTTTCCGGAATCTGTTAAAAGGAAAATGTTATTTGAAACCCTCAAAAGTGCACTCTCTGCTGGCGAGTTCCAGAAGCCGCAAGTGGCCTAAGATTCTCATAAATCACTTCCACCTTATGGTTGAGCTCATAAATCAGCGAAGTCTGAGAGCTCGAAGCACGACTTAATCCTTCACATAAGGTCAGCAGCTTTGCCATGGGCAAAACTGCTGCCGCCGTCCTCCGTAATAGCCGATAACATAGGTATCCAATGGTAGCCTGGCCCTCGCCTTCCTATGCAGCTCCGCTCAATTATCATTTCCCTTCACTGCTCCGTCTGAGACTTCTCCCATAGACAAGGATTTCGCTGGCAGATTTTTGACCGGACCAATCAGAGAACAGAAGGCGGAGTTTCCGGACCAATCAGAGAACAGAAGGCGGAGTTTTGAACGACGTCGATTTCATGCGCAGTTTGCCCTGCTCAAAATGGCTGCCTGCACGAAGGAATTTACAAGAAAACATGGTAAAAAACTATTATTTCTTTGCTGAGAAAAAATATATTTCTTAGCTGACGTTATAGCAGAAGGGTTCCTGAGCTTAACCGTTCCTAAATCAATTCACGAAATGGTCAAATCTGCTAGATTTAAATTGTTTCGGTTTGACTTTTTCCAGACAGCCTCGGGGGCGCTACGAAAATAAATTATAAAAAATCGAATTTTATCTCAAATGTTTCATCCAGGCCAACAGTCAGTAAATTAAAGCCATATAATTACACACTGGTAGCAGAAAAAATATCCACCGAGTGGTTTCTGAGCTGTTTATCTGAACAGTTAGCCTGGCCCTCGCCAGGCTAACTGGACTGGACAGGCTAACGTGACGTATGTTGCAGCTCCGCGCAACATACGTCACGGCCAAACGTTAACAATTGGGTAACCTCAGCAGAGGCCACGCCTCCAGCAAGAATCGGTTCTCTATAGGAGAAACTCCAGATCCTAGTACGAAGTGAAGTGAAGGACAAGGGTCTGGTTTTAACCAAGCTAATCCAATGGTGTCAAAAAGCAGAAACCCTGCCATCATAAATCCAATTATGTATAAATCTTCGACATCCTCTTGAGACAACACAAAAAGGCACATCATTTCCCACTCTCCCCACAGATCCACGACGTACCCGGCTGCATGCGTCTCAGCGGGACATGAGGGTTCTCCAGCACCCTGTCACCTGGTTGAATACATTTTATCAACTGCATTGAAAATCCAGCTGACCAAATCCATAACAGTAATTTGCAATTCGGAAGATGTGTAAATAGAAGCTCTGATACACCGGACAGAGAGCAAAAAACCAGGAGGAAGGCAGAGAGGGAAGAAAAGCATCCGTCTTGCTCGAGTGCAAGTGAGGAAAAAAGTAGACGTCCAATAAACCAATATTTTCTGTTCACCTTATCCAACAATGACAACCTTCACAGGAGAGGTTCAGTCATTTCATGTCTTGTACTTAAACACTTATTGAGGTAACATCCAGTCAATTTAAAAATTAGTACACAAAAATATCAATATTGTTACTAAAATAACGATTATGATTATATTGAGCAGCATTTGGCCCAGTGACTAAAATGCTTTAGTTAAAATGTATTTTCTTTATATACTGTATATGAAAGTTTTTTTTTTTTTAATCTTTTAATGCTCATGAAATGCACTTCTGATTTTAACAAACATCTGAGGATCAGCATCTTATATCTAGACAGCGTAAAAAGGAGAACATATCCTAGGAGACCATTTCTCACCAGCCCTTCAGTTTTTCCAGAACAAATTGCCCAAGGACTTTCTTTTTTCCCCCATGTTTGTTGGTGGCAATGTCACATTCTACATGTCTTTCAAGTTTGTGAATGTAAAACTAAGCTTCTAAATCTAGATACAAAATCAACATTTTTAACAGACTTCCTAAAGAATAGTAAAGTGTTTAACAGCAGAAAAACAGAAATAAGTGTTTAATCTTTTCTTACAGACCATGGTAAAGGCACACTATAGAGTCAGAGTCAGAGTCAGAGAGAATTTATTGTCATTTGCACCGCATGTAGTACATGTGTTGAAAACGAGATTATGTACACAGGGTCCCAGTTACATCCAACAACAAATGCAAGAGAAAAACAATAATAACATCTAGGATTAACTAAGAGAGACATCAGCTAGTAATACACTAAGCCCTAATGTAGTAGAAAAACATCATTATAAACAGCAGCACGAACATGAGCAGATGGTCACAGATGAACGCAGATAGTCACAGATGAACGCAGCAACAAGAAACAGATCAGTATCAACATGATGTGACATTTTGCAGTGTTTATTCTTATTATTTATTTATTCATGAGTCTGACAGCCTCAGGGTAGAAGCTGTTCCTCAGTCTAGTGGTTCTACATTTGATGCTCCTCAACCTCCGTCCCGAGGGGAGTGGTGCAAAGAGTGAGTGTGCTGGGTGAGTGAGGTCTTTCATGATGCAGGTGGCTCTTTTTCTGCATCTGGAGGTGTAAATGTCTGTGATGGTGGGGAGACTGACTCCCACAGACTTCTGTGCAGCCTTCACCACTCTCTGTAGAGCTTTCCTCTCTGCAACTGTGCAGCCTCCATGCCACACGTTGATGCTGGAGCACAGGACGCTCTCCACTGCACACCTGTAGAACGAGGTGAGGACTGAGCTTCTCAGACCAGCTCGTCTCAGCCGTCTGAGGAAGTAGAGTCTCTGATGACCTTTCTTGATCAGGCTGGTGGTGTTATTGCTCCAGCTGAGGTTATCATTCAAGTGTACACCCAGGTACTTGTAGCTGGAGACCACCTCCACCGCAGATCCACCTATATACAGTGGGGTGTGGGTGTGTTTGTTCCTTCTGAAGTCCACAATCATCTCCTTCGTCTTCTTCACATTCATGTGAATAGTCGGTAAATGGACTGTAAATGGACTGTAGCGCCTTTCTATCTTATCAAAACACTCAAAGCTCTTTACAACACAATCTGTGCCCTCATTTAACCATTCATACAGCACTCTACTACTTCTGTACAAAGAATAATCAGTGCTTTAGAACATTCATACACCGATGGGGGACACATCGGAGGCAGTGAGGAGTTCAGTGTCTTGCTCAGGGACACTTTGGCATATGACTACTGGTGGAATCGAACCCCCAACTCTTGCATTGGAGGACGACTGCTCTAACAACTCAGCCACAGCCACCGTGTCGGTCCTTGCATCATCAGAGTTAAAGGACAGTTATAAAAAGTACTGCCTGCAAGAGAACTAGTACAGTATTTAAGTATGACACATTTTTGTAATTTACAGAACAATTTCTCCCAGCAGCCTTGGGTTTGAATCATGTTTCATCTTGTTTATAGTTTCAACCAAGAACATTGACAGTTTCACAAACAAACGATGGAGAAAGGTCTGAATGGAGTGGGGATAAGATTGTATAGATAAAATATTAAGGTACCAAAACAAGGCTGTTTACATAAAACTGACTTGAGTACTTGCAATGTTAAAAATAAAAAAGGGGGTAATATTCTCACTACAATAGGGCCGAATCAACAGAAACAAAAAATAATTGAGGAAGAAAGCAAAATCTATTACCCAGACAGATGTTTTGTCTGTTGCAGTACTTAGCTGAGGGACAGCCTGTTTAGTTTCATCATTTACAACAAATACAAAGGACAGATTCAAGAGACTTAAAGCTGACTTACTGCAAATATCATACTACTTAGTTAACACATGGACCTAATTCCAATGGGATAAAAAAGATCCAATGATCTCACAAAATATAAAAATCCATGCCACACATCTGTGCGTAAAAACGTTAAGTCATCAGTAAATGGTTATTTCAAAGCTTGCTTAAGACAAGGAAAATGCCAAAACGACCTAGAAAAACTAAGTTGACAAAGGATAAATATCCTCTGATATTTTGTCAGGTTGCACACTCTGCCACAACCAAACGGACCTTAACAGCAGTGAGTAAAGACGGTCTTTTCGTGTCTAAAAAATAAACGCAGAAGCTCCTAGTTCCACCCTTGATGTGTTCAGATAATTTGGCATTTGAAGTGAAGGTAATGAAGAAGTCTTGCAGTGCAGTCTTTCGTGTAATATACAAGCAGACATGCTTGATGGAGTGTGGCATTCACACGTCCCCAACTCGGCTGGGTGAAGTGCATTCTGACAGATGGATGGGGGAGGTCCTGGTGGGTGAAATCTAAATTTGTTGGCCTGGGCAGATAACAGGCTCAGAGGGGTGGATTACTGCAAAATACTGTATGCCTGTTTCTCAGCCTTCAAGAAGACAGTTTGCTCATATGTACGATGTATGACTGAAATGTTCTTAGTAAGTTTGAATATGTTATTAATGATCATGTAAAGCCACTCTGTAGGTCCGTCCGTCTATCACCACTTACCCATGGTCAGGTTGCAACCATGGATAAGTTTATGGTCAAGTTTAGAAGGGAAACCTAGACATCTCTCTCCCCAGCATCATCCCAGTTCCTCCTGGTGACATCCCAAGGTGTTCCCAGGTCATAGAAGGTAATTAATATTTCCATATTTGGGTTTACCACGAGTCTCCTTCCAGTGGGACCTGCTTGTAAAATCACCAGAGGGAGGTATCCTAGGATTCTGGAGATCCGTTTGGGGAAATTTTATAGGTTGTGAGCTACTCTTACAAGAAAAAGTAAATTCCAAATCGGTGTACGTTTAGGGAAACTTTACAGCTTTACTTTTTCTGTATGCAAAAAACAATTCAACAGGCTAATGTCAATTTGTCTCACCAAGAAGAAAAGAAGTCAAGAAGAAGAAACGTGGCATTTTCCTCAATAAACAGTCAGGAGTGACAGGAGAATGACATCATGATGTGACTGATGGTGTCTGAACTCTGAGGTAAACAAGTATCTAAACACTTCACTTTGAAAACAGAAATACTTAAGATGGGAAAATGAGCTGTAGTTGTTAAAAAAAGTTAGATTTTTTTTAATGTTACAAAAAAAAAGACATAAAAAACTATAGTAACATTTTCAATGAGTCTTTACGTTGCATGAGCAGAACCCATCCATCCATCCATCCATCCATCCATCCATCCATCCATCCATCCTCTTTACCCGCTTCTTCCTTTTCGGGTTGCGGGGGTCACTGGTGCCCATATCCAGCAGTCACTGTAGCCGTTTTCGCATTGGCCAGCCCTCCCCGGCTCTCCCCGGCTCCACCCTGCTTCTAACCCGGGTTCGGCGTGTTCGCATTTTTCTTTTCTGCCCGGGATCCGCCCTTGTTCTGGAACCATCTCCACCGTGGTTCTTATCGGGCCGAGCCCCACGGACCCAGTTTGACGTCATGTACTGCTCACATTTGATTCGTTGTTTGCAGCAGGGGCGGGACTCATTCAAACAACCTCAGCGCGAGGGCTGATTTCATTAATATTTAACTACAGAAACCCCTAAAATAATTGTTAGCTGAATTAGTGTTTCTGAGTTAAATTTTTGTTAATGACTGATTACAATTCAGCTTATGTTAGGACGTAAATAACACGAAGCGCGCACCCATTTCCGCCTTTCCGCGTGACCTGAATGTCATTAAAATATAACTAATATTGTCTAACTCTTGCGCGCAGCCAGGGTTTTAAAATATAACTAATAATCTCTGACCTCTACGTGCAGCTAGAATGTTAAGAGGATTGAATGGTATATAGGTAAAGTGGACACCTAAAAATCCAGTCCTCTGCTGTAGCTCAGAGCAATCGCCAACTGCTATTAAACTTTTTTATCTTTGTCTCACCAAGAAGAAAAGAAGTCAAGAAGAAGAAACGTGGCATTTTCCTCAACAATTTTTGTTTTAATTTTACTTTGTTGTTGTAATTTTACTTTTTTTTTAATTGGAGTAAATAAAAAGGAGTTGTGTTAACCAAACAAACTCCTTTTTATTTACTCCAATAAAAAAAAAGTAAAATTACTTCGTACCAGGTGGGAAGCGAACCCGCTTCACCCGGTCAAGATAAAAGAGCTTAATAGCAGTTGGCGAACGCTCTGAGCTACAGCGGCGGACTGAATTTTTAGGTGTCCACTTTACCTATATACCATTCAATCCTCTTAACATTCTAGCTGCACGTAGAAGTTAGAGATTATTAGTTATATTTTAAAACCCTGGCTGCGCGCAAGAGTTAGACAATATTAGTTATATTTTAATGACATTCAGGTCACGCGGAAAGGCGGAAATGGGTGCGCGCTTCGTGCTATTTACGTTCTAACATAAGCTGATACATAAGCTGATTTGTAATCAGTTATTAACAAAAATTAAACTCAGAAAACTAATATATATATTAATAATAATAATAATAATAATGAATTCAATTTATAACGCACTTTTCATTAATGAAAATCTCAAAGTGCTAAAGTGCTATATTCAGCTAACAAATATTTTTTTAGGGGTGTCCTCTCTTAAAACACTGTAAGCGCGCACACAAAAACACTCCACCCACGTCAAGTGAACACCCCACCCACTTCAAGAGAACACCCCACCCACTTCAAGGCTTGCTCTCTACATAATGCGTAATGAACGCGGGCGGGCCAGTTCGGGCTCTGGGCAAACCAGGGGCGGCGCGGACCATTGAGGGCTGGCCAATGCGAAAACGGCTTGTGTGAGTCGCCCACTCCTTTCTTTTACATCTAAAGTCTACCAGGGACAAGTTCAAGGTTCAAGGTTCTTTATTGTCATTCGCATCACATGTGGTACATGAGGTGGAACAAAATTGTGTACTTAAGGTCACAGTTATACCCAAACATAGCAAAAATATTAAGTATAAAACAAAACAGTATTTTTTTTTTTTAATTAAAATTCATTCATTTCATTAAAACAAAGTCAACAACTCAATAAAATGAAAAACATACAATCAAAATAAAATGAAAGGCAGCAGATGAAGAATAATCTTATAATCTCTGCCCCTTTTTTACCCAAATAAACTCACAACAATGATTTATCAAAGAACAAAATTAATTGCATCACCAAATGTAAGATTACATCAACTTAAACAACTCAAATAAATTCTTATGTTATTTTTCATATTCCTTCAAAAAAATCACTTTTAGCAATCTCTTAAATGTATAACGAGATCTGGCTGTTTTAACATTTTCTTCTAAACCGTTCCACAAACTTATTCCTTGAATTATGGTACACCGTTCCTTCAAACAGGTACGAAAACAAGGTTTCACAAATATTTCTGACCCTTTAAGAAAATAAGTGCTCTCCCTTTTAACAAAATTTACTTGTATATTTACAGGCAATGTATTTTTATTAGCCCTATACATAAAAAGCAAAATGCTATAATCAACCAAGTCATAAAACTTCAATATCTTTAGTTTCTGAAACAATATGTTTGATGGATATCTATAATTTTTTCTTGTAATAACTCTTACTGCTCGTTTTTGTAAAATAAAAATAGGATTTGTAATCGTTTTACATGCCTTACCCCATACTTCAATGCAATAAATTAAATGTGGAACAATTATTGTATTATATAACAAGACCAATGCTTTATCATTTAACAGTTCCCTTACTTTATACAGTATTGCTATTGATTTTGATAACTTTAAAAGGGGATATTTTGATGTACAGTATATTAGAATCTAAGATACACACTAAGATGCTAAACAAATGCTAAACTATAGGCTAACAGATCTAAGATAAACGCTAAGCACCAATAATGTAAAATAATACAGTATATTAAACAGCAGCCCGAACATGAGTCTGTAGTGAGCAGATGGGTATGAATTCAGCAGCGTAAAGTATATGCTGCAGCATAAAGTAAACTAGAAAAAGGACTAAAACAGATGTTTCCATCAAAATATCCCCTTTTAAAGTTATCAAGACGGCTGGAGAAGAGCTTCCAGGTAGATGTTGGAGATTTTGTTTCTCAGTGATGGTGGCACGGTGGGTTTTGGTACTCTGGTTTCCTCCCACAGACCAAAAACATGCATGTTAGGCTGACTGGTAACTAAATTGTCTAGGTGTGAGTGAGAGAGTGAATGGTTGTTTGTCTCGTTTGTCTCTATGTGTCCCTGTGATGGACTGCAGGCCTGTCCGGGGTGCACCCCACCTCTCGCACAGTGATAGCTGGACATGGGCACCAGTGACCCCCACAACCCAAAAAGGAAGAATGGTTTAAAGATAATGGATGGATGGATGAATGGAACAGAAAACGAAAATTATCTCTAACAAAAAGCATGAGGCTTAGGTGCTCTTCCCCAGAGAATAAAGGTTAAAAATGAAAGGCTTCAGGCTTATTACTGAGTACGTTATGCAGATGAATATAAACTTTGTCCTGGATTCTCCATGCCTGTAAAGCTTCAAGATCCAAGCAACCTTATCAGCTGCAAATCTACATGGATTTGCATACAAATGAAGTCTGGCTCACAACTGACCTAGTTGGGACCAGACTGGATGCTAAACCCTCCTGACATTTTCTCCCAGAGCGCTGACCAAACATACTGTACATCTGCATTTATGAATTGATACCACATCAGTTTAAAATTTGTATTGTTTAAAATAAAATACACAAAACGTCAATGTTTTATCTATAATTACACTTCATAAATACCATTTACAACCCTGTTGTTTTCTAGCCATTGTTTAATTTAAAATTATTAATTTATCATTTCATGTTTATATTAAAATTGTACAAGATAATACCATGTCAGAAATTTCAACAAACTGGTGTTTTTTCTATTTGCTCACCTGTACAACTGGTTCAAGTGACAAAGCCTTGAGGGACTAAAAAAAAATCTGGCTGGTATTATAGGGTTAGACTAGTTTCATATCATACGGAATTTGAGAATTAAATCCAAATCTTACAACGCAACAGAAAATACTTTTATAACATGCACAAACAATAACATTTACTTAAGGCATTTGTCTTTTTTGCTTGATGGCATAAAGAAAAAAGTATGTAACCTACAACCTGGACGTCAGCAGCCATTTCAGTTTCTAAATAAATAACCATCTCTTCAAAACCTCAGAATATTATTTCTGACTCACCTTGCAGATCTTGTACAGAGAGTCCTGTCCATCACCATCAGAGTCCTTGAAGTAGTCATGTGCTGGAAAAGTGCGGTGGATGTCACGAGTGATGACACTTTCCTGTGGCGAGTCCTGCAACATACAAGATTTGAATGCTTTACATGTAATTTTATTAGTGATTAAATACATGTAATTTCAATAGATAAACTGGAGGATTTACTTTTTAAATGGATTTTTACTGATAATCCATTAACAATGTCTTAAAAAGATTTCCTATTTAAAGCTTGGACTTTTTCAAAATAAAAACAGACGTACATTTCTTGACAGTAGAAATCTTTTATCAGTGCAGAAAATAAATGATGCTACATTTAAAACAGACAATGCTAGTTCACTGCTATGAAGCAAACAAGCAACACATTGATTCATTACGGTACTTATTTTCCTTTTGCAGCGCTTGCCATGCCTCAGTCACTTGTTTCACAATGACCCTCTAAATCCCAAATACAGTACATACAAAGGTTCTCAGGTATTTCCCTGTTCGTTAATTCTTTTCACACAAATGCACATTAAACGATGAAAACGATCAGAGAGCAGGTTTCTCAAACAACTCCCAGTAGATAAATCAATGCTGTGCCTGGCTGGACTTGATGTGTGTTTGTGTGCAACCGACAAGGAGAAGAGGCTTTGAAAGTGAGAAAGTATATCTCAAGGACGTAAAGCAGCTTGCAACATGTGTGTGGAAAACACTGCGGGAATGAAAAAAGAACTATACCAAAGCTCTTACTATTTTATGCTTTTATGTTACTGTTGCACCGAGGGACTGAGAGAAAGGCAATTTCAATCCTGTGTACTGTATGTCCTGTACATATTGCAGTTCTGACAATAAAGTTGACTTTGACTTTTGACTTTGATTTGTTAAATCTCATTCAATACCGGTAAGTAAAATATTCCTGTCCCTCCATATTGTACCGCTTAAATAAAAAGGTGATAGCACAGCATAATAATAGCATTTGGGGCGCTCTTGCAAACATGTAATTAAAAAATATGACCAAATATTTGCAAAGAAACTGGTTCAAATCAAGCTGGAGGCCTTTCTTACACATTATTCTCCCCGTTTCTGCACGTTTTGAGTTTAGGAAAACCGTTCCCAAAAGAAAAGCTTTCAGAAAAGAAAAAGCATGATTTTCTCTGATGGGAGGACAAGTACAATACAAGACTGAGATTTCTTCTAGTGGCTTTAAGAAGCATATTTTAATGTCTGTTTCTATTAACGTTATTTTTTTGGTTAAATTTGAAAAAGCCATTAGGCTAAGAAAAACAATGTCTGGTATTAATGATAATTGTTTAAGGTTCGAGCACTTGACATGAAAATAAGACAGATTGATTGGACCAGAAATCTGTAGTAGCATACACAATCATGCACACATTAATGTGTTTGTGTACTAAATTACAATTTTGACCATTAGCATGATGCATTTTTTCTATTAGCTTGAAAACATGTCTTTACAAAGGCTTCAACAGAAAGGCTGCTCGCACAACTGCATGCAACACTTTAACGAGATTTGCATTGAAGGGGTTGTGTTTTGTTTAGGGTGGGGAGAAATGGAATGGTATGACATCATGACTGTACAGTAATAACAACAAAAAGACAAGAAAATAAAACATAAGAAACTTATCAAATAAAGAACCAACTTATTTTAAATTTTACTCATGGTAAAAGTTAAACAGTAAAGCTATCTTTTTACGTGCATTGGATATGTTAGAATTTCTACGTTTTTTGATTATTATCATCATTAAGACAACCTCCTGTAAGGTTAAATAAATACTAGGGTAGTCAACCATTTAAAAACAAAACAATCTGAATATATTTTGATTATAAATTAAATCATTTTAAGATTTGACTCTTTCAGGAAGATGTTGTGCACCTTCCTTTGTTCTATTTAATGAAGTCATTCACAACACACAACCAGATGGGTAAAGTCAAAAAGGTCATTTGTTACAATTATGTGGTGCTTTCTTGGCCGTTGTTGTTTATTATTATTATTTTTTAACATGTAACCCATAAATAAAAATTGTTGAAGAACAAGCAAGACAACATTCCCCACCATACTGTCAAACAAGAGCATAAACCCATTTAACCAACGTTCTAATTTCCAGATCTAAATTATGTCATGCACAGCCTGAATCAAGAACCTTCTTGACGTTCAGTCCTGCAATCAAGATGATCTAAAGAGGAGAAGAAGACCTTACTTTCAACATAAATACTGACTGATCATTATTAGACTTCATTATTATCTCATTATGCATGCAGTTTTATTATAGCACAGTTATAACCATGGAAACATCGGCCAAGACCGGCAACAATTTGGCTGACAGCAAAAGTTGTAAACACTTTGATTTAATAAACCATGCATGTCTCTGCTAATTAACAGCCTCATTACTCAAAAAACACCAAAAAATAAAAGAGGACGTCATCTGCACTGCCTAATCCCCTTATTTCTCATATTTTATCCTTCCTTCTTCTCCTTCAGCATAGTCCTTTGATTTTAATTTTGTACTTTGTTTCATTTTGTTCATCTTCATTTTGCCGTATGATCACTTTTTTCTACTTCATGTCCACCTGTTTGTCACTTGAGCTGCTACATACTGTAGATAGACATGAGGCAAATAAGCTTCTACCAGAGTGCAGGTTTACAACAAGCTTTTTCTCTGAGACTAATGATTCACATGTTTTAATGCACTACAATAGTCTTGCTGTGACTAATCAATTAATCACACTGAAATGTATGAAAGGTGGGTATTAGGACTACTGCACCCAACTTGTTAGGGAGTATAATAGAGTGCAGCTAAGCTACAGCTAATGTTGTCTTTGTCCTAACAACCTGCAAAGAGATTTTCCTACTTTAGTAGAACATTCTTTAAAAGTATTGTGACATGATCTTGGAAATTTGCATATTTGTCACAACATATATATCTTGTATCATTCAGCTATGTTTGTTTTTGCAAAATAAATGATAAATATATTAAAATTTCATTACAAGTTATGGTAATTTTTCGCTGTGATACGCCCCTAGAAATCCGAGAATTTCCGCATACGTCATCAGTGACGTGCCAACAGGAAAGGCACTGCTCCAACACGCATGTAAATATTAATGGCGGAGCATGTCGAATCAGACGAGTGTAGCATTTCTAGTGCTGATCGTCCAAAACGCTCATTAATAAACCCTCCCTGAATAAATAAACTTACTGATGTTACCTGATCGCGCAGACATAATTTAAAAATACATTACTAGCGAAGTGTGTGTGCTGCCAAATTTCTGTTGGCTAGTTTGTTAGCAGCGAACAAACACAACTTATTGTTAGCACTTGAATGTATTGAAGCAATCGAAGGGTTATTATTCATCCAATACAGTTATTGGACACTCGATCAATGGAAAAGTGATTTAGACACGGTTTATTTCATACACAGTAGCTAAGTGGGGTTAGCTTCTCCTGTGGTTCTTTGTTCTTGGGCTAAGCTAACAGCGAGGCCCGATCGCGTTTGAGATTTATCATTTTAAGACAGTAAATCATCCAAAACTCTCATTAATAAACCCTCCATGAATAAAAAAAAATCCTGATGTTACCTGATCGCGCAGACATAATTTAAAAATACATTATTAGAAACGTGTGTGTGCTACCGAATTTCTGTCGGCTATTTCTTTTAGCATCGAACATAAAGAATCTGCCATGATAAGTAAAACACCATGTACTCACGTAAAATATATAGTTTATCATCTAAAACACTACACACCTCCGATTATGTTCACACAAAGACTTACTCGTTTTCTTGTGAGTTTTCCGACTGTCGCTGCTCAGCGTTGTTTCGACGTGGTAGCTGTGGGACTTTCATCTGTAGATTTTCTTTTGAAAATAGTAGGAATAGCATCCGGTTTTAAAAGTCTTCTACATCTTACTGGTAATCCTAAAGATTCTTGTAAACCAGGTGTTTCCTGAAAACAATCAGCAGTAAAATAGTTGCTGCAGACATACGATTCTTTAGGACACCATCGGTCCCTCGTTCTCTGTACTTGTCCATTCTTGGTGAAGTTTCTCATCTTTTGGGAATTTGTGAATGCTCACTTGTTCACTAGCGATATTAGAACACCCAAATGCGCTAGAACGTGACGGCATTTTTCAAGTTACACAAAAAGAGGCGATCTTTCAGACAATGAATCTGTATGGCAAGCAGTTACCACACCAAACAAACGGGAAAAAAACTAACTTCTGCCCGTTGCCACGTCACTGATGACGTATGCGGAAATTCTCGGATTTCTAGGGGCGTATCACAGCGAAAAAATTACCATAACTTGTAATGAAATTTTAATATATTTATAATTTATTTTGCAAAAACGAACATAGCTGAATGATATAAGATATATATGTTGTGACAGATATGCAAATTTCCAACATCATGTCACAATACCTTTAAACTTTGACCTAACCTTTTAAGCCAAGTGTGTTCACAAAGAATAGTAGTAATATGGAAATGTTTACTGTATTTTGGATGCTTTCTGTGCATTAAGGCATATAAACTGTAGTTCAATTTCCAGGAAGTCTAAAAGTCAAAACCAAACCAATGTTGCAATGCTATTGCCTTTTGTAGTTAGCAATTATTTTTGAAGAATGTTGTAAAATATGTACTGGTATTTTGATCAGTGATTTTATGTACTGAAAGCAACAAAACATCTGCGTTCAAGTCTGAGTCATCATTCACAGTCATTTGTCAAAAGGCAAATTCAGTAAGAACAAGAACGACAAAAAAAAAAAAAAAAAACATTTGCGCAAAATTATAAAAGCATTAAAAAATACAGAAGTTTTTTTTTCTCAAACAGAGAGATCCACCCCCTTGTTGTTTCTGTAGTGCCCTGAGATGACTTCTGTTGTGAATTGGCGCTATATAAATAAACTGAATTGAAATGGATTGACTTATAATTAGGGCTGAACAACTTTGGAAAATATTCTAATTGTGATTTTGTTTTTTAACCTCAATATTGTGATAGCGATTTAATATGCGATTGTTTTTCAATGTCTTCTTCTTATGTATTTTTCGACAAACACAAGCAGGTTTCAGTTTCAGTTGCAAAAAACTCTGCTGCAACTCAGTTTCTGCATCTTTTGTATAGCTCCAGGATAGCAACTTGGCTAAAATGTTTGCGCGAGGGCATTCTGTACCGCTTATCCACTGTGTTTACCAAAGCTGTAAATTCAGGCTTGGTCACTAAGGGCATCATGTCTTTTGCTATGAACACCTTTATTGCTCGAGTTTTTCCGCGTGCCGTTTCAAATTATGTTCATACGGAGTAATACCTTCGAACAGTTCGGTCAGTGATCCCTGTCGGTTGATACGTTACTTATTTGAAGTTGAAACACTGGTTGTTGGTATTCTAGCCATGCAACTATCATAAATGGCTTTGTGTTTTTTTTTTTAAAGTGTTGATAAAGATTTGTGGTGTTACCTCCAGAGGCAGCAACAGCAGCAAGGCAAGTTCTGCACAAAACATGTTGCGCAGCGTCTACTTTTTTATAGCCAAAATAATTCCAAACAACGGATGTGCTGCCCCCTCTTTGGTACCAAACTTTCAGATGGATCAGCTTCTGTCGAGCCTGATGCCATTGTGCAACCGGTTAAAGTGCAGTGTTTATATCTCCCGCTACCTGCTCTGCTTTGCTCCGCTCACTCGCAACTCATGTAACCAGATCATGTGAACAGTCAAATTTAATTTTCTCATATCGCAATATTATTGCAAATGCAACTAATTGTTCAGCCCTAATTATAACAACTTCAGGTCTTCTTCCCTTAAAACTTAAATGAGTACAAGGTGTGCTGCTGAGTGTGCCTCAGATGGAAGGAGCATCAACACAAACACTGTTGGTAACAACCAGAGAATAGTCCACCTACATACAGTCTGTGATCATTAAACAAAAGACCGTCAGAGCCATCCAGAAGGCTGTTAGCATTTGTGAACTAATGGACAGAAATGAGAAAATGTTGAGGGATCTGTAGCTCTGATAAAATCAGTAAAAAAGAACCAGTGCCACTTCTTGTAAAAAAAAAAGAAAAAGTTACCAGTATGCCTGAAGGCAAATATCTCGTACAATAAAAGAGCGAGCAACAAATATTCACAACTTCCACATAAAAATATATTCTTGGATATCTCTTGACTGGCAGAGCAAGACCAGGAAAATTTCATTAAAGTGCTCCACAGGATTGAAAAGACAAAAAGTCTCAAGAACTTGAGTTAAAACGATAAAACTAGGTGAAAGCCAGGATCCTAGCAGAACATGGCATTAGAACAAGACTAAGCATCTTACTTTACGTTTTAATGGTCTCATTGTTATAGCTGGTTGCTTTTACACACATTTATGAGAATGCACACCAGTCAGGAAAAATATATTTTTGAAGGTAAATGTACCGGTAATTAAGGTGCAAATGTCAATACCAAAATGAAATAAGCTCAACTTTTTATTTTATTTTATATATAACACTGTGAGTCTGTCAGGTTTATACACTGATGGTTTTTAAGTTGAATGACTGAAGGTAACTGAATAAATGGAAGAAAATGATGAGAGATAAAAAGGGGAAGAGACAGTTCAAGAGAGAAGTAGGAAAAACAGATGAGATTAAAGACAGTGTAGTGAGATGTGTACACAGAGGGGAACAGGAGACTTCCTCTAACTGTAGCCTAGGGGTTTGTTGGGCAGACAGCCTATTACTGTACTCAGATCTCACACACAGGTTACCTACTTAGCATATAGCATGTGAAGCTAAAATTAAAAACTGCTTATGTGTCTTGCTGCTCTCTCTGCCTTTGACAGCATTTTATTTACCACCAGTTTGATGGGTGGTAGCTGTCATGATTAGAAAGTACACAAGCTCATCCAGTGATGATTCATTAACACAAAGCATTAGGAATCAAGGCAAACACTTGTGGCTGAATAATATAAACATACTTCTATATACAGTATTATTTATTTTAAAAAAAGTTCAAGTTCCAGTTCCAGTATGATTTATAAAAATGGTTTGAGTTGGACTTTGTGAAAAGAAATAAGGCCTCGTAGAGAGGAAGTCCTGGGGTCAATCTCCAGGTTGGGCCTGCATGGGGATCTTTCTGTGCGGAGTTTGAATGTTCTTCTCATGGCTGTTTGGGTTTTCTCAGTTTTCTCCCACATACAAAAACTGCCTTCAGGACTAGGCCTCCCTTAAACAAAAAAGACCTGATCTCAGTGGGATTTTCAATCCATCCATTCATCAGTAAATTAGTAATTACATTAATGCATGAGCAAAAATAGGAAACTGGTTGTGTTTGCGTCTCACTGGTCAATTGCAGCCTCCTGATTATTAATGTTTCTGCATGTTTATGAGTCTGTGCAGATTTTACTTGTGAATAAGAAAAGAGCGATGGACAATCAAATTTGTGCTCCTTATGATTTGCCAACAGCTGCTACATTGTTCCAGATGGTAAACCTGTATTTTACTAAGCTAAGCAAATTAGCACACATAAAATTTACATGGCACATAAAATAGATAAATGGACTTTCCGACTGTACTGAGGACAAGATCATTTTTAAATAGGAGATACGTTGGGAACAAAATGTTGAAAGGCTAAATAAATTATGCTAATAGGTTTTTCATGCTACATAAGGTCAATAAATCAACATTAACAGAGGCATTAATCTGTCAAACAAAAGCACTCAGTCTCATGAGCAAGTCCTTGAGCAAAAAAACAGACCTTGCCGTTGTAACATTTGCAAGTTCTTGGGATGCTGTATAAGTAGTATTACCGGTAAATGGCACTATTGGGGAAAAAAAGAAGAAAAAAAAGAAAGAAAGCTAGGTCCATCGCTGTCCTGACTGCACCACTGTAGAGCGAGCAGGGTGCTCTTAAATGGTCCTTTTCTTATGACAGTGATGTAATTCCTAGAAGTCGTCTGAAAGAAGCAGCCACACTTTACGTGGTAAGGATGGAACAAAGTGTGAGCATTCATCATCTGAACCCTTAAGACTCTATAAGTTCTGAAGTGACAGCCCAGCTAATCAAAGTAGGGCTGTAGTGATACAGTAATCTCACGATACGATACACGATATTCTGCTCACGATACGATATATATTGCGATATTCAGCAAACAATACGATTCAATACAATATTGCGATTTTCTGCGATTTTCTGAAAGATTTTAGAGGGACAGAGTGATTTTGGTGAAATTTTGTGATGGTTATAGACTTGGATTGAATTAATTTAAGTGAAAACCGATTAAAAGCACCAACTACACAATACCTGGCTCTGGTTGGACATTGACACAGACTTAAAGTCGACAGCTGGACAAAATGAATCAAAGAAGTCGTGAGAAAACATCCATCCATCCATCCATTTTCTTCCGCTTATCCGGGGTCGGGTCGCGGGGGTAGCAGCCTAAGTAGGGAGGCCCAGACTTCCCTCTCCCCAGCCACTTGGAGCAGCTCCTCCGGGGGAATCCCAAGGCGTTCCCAGGCCAGCCGAGAAACATAGTCCCTCCAGCGTATCCTGGGTCTTCCTCTGGGTCTCCTCCCGGTGAGAAAACATGTTTCTTTCAATTGAAACAGTAAAAACTGTAGCTTGCATGCATTTGTAAAGTAAATAAAGTGCACCAAGTGCCCTGCTCTGAATAGTTTGAAACCTTTTTAACCTTGACATTCTGAAGGAATCACTCTTAGTGCTTGGTAAGTAAACAGTAATATGACTTCTCCAAAACAGTCTATAATTCAAGTAATGAAGAACATTTAACTTCAAATGCACCCATCTTAGCAGAGCAGCTTAAGGCCTGTAGATAGACCCTGACTAATAAGTGAACTCTAAACAGAAAATCTACTCTGCAGTGCAGACCAAGTGAGCTACATTCTCCTCAGATTTTTGTTTAGAAATAGAATCTGATCGACGTGCTCTGGGAGAAGTGCACTTCTCTGCACAGTGATGATATCTCCAGGGGTGGAGAAGACTCTCTCTGAGGATACACTGGTGTCAGGGATGCAGAGGTATCTAAAAAAGCCAAGTCTGGTCCTCTGGAAATTTTTATTTATTTATTTTTTTTTTCAAGGCACGATACTTGCAGATGAATATCGATTTTTTTCTAGGAAAGGAAAAAATCGATATTTATCGTGATATCGATATTTTTACACACCCCTAAATCAAAGACGATCTAACTAGTGTTAAAACTGCTGGGAGCAACCTAAGGACACATTGCACATCTAACTACAGGGAACCCCCGACTTATGGCGCCCGCGACCTACGGCAACCCGGACCTACGAACGTATCATATTTAATAATTTAATAAAAATATGAAATAAAATTTACTTTTTATTTTTTTTTATTTTTTTGTGTGTTTAAATGTTATTAATTTCATGTGTACAGCACTTTGTTGCAGCTGTGGTTGTTTTAAAGGCTTTATAAATAATATTTTTAATAAAAATGATAATTTTTAATCATAATTGCGCAACTTCCGGACGTTCCAGGAAATGCCCCGGCAGCCATGTTAGGTAGGTGTGTGGTCCCGCAAGCCAGCTATGAGGACTGTGTTTGTTCCAGGATTGCCTCAAATGGATAAATTACTAGCTGGAATCGCTCTGTGAACTCTGTGGACGTCTCAGCCTGGAGCAGCAGCCGCGGATCAATCGCCGATCGCTCAGTCATCGTGCCGCACCGCCGCGCAAACACCAGCTCATGGCCTGGCTAACACGCAGCTAGCAGAAGCCAACACAGGCCTAGAGTAGCTGTTGTGTCAAATGACAGTTTTGACTTTTTAATTGCACCTCATTTGAACTCATTTTTCTTCATGGTTTAAGTAATTGAAAACGTTAAAAACTAAACTGTTAATCTGTATTTTCTTCAAGGTTTTCAACCTATTCATCCTATTCATACTATTCATTCTACTGATTCTGCTGCTACTGCTGTAGAACCATCTGTGAGAGAAATTAATAAAGTTGATGAAGTGAGTTGAGCCTACGTCTACCTTCTTCCTGGATCTTTCAAGTCAGATCGGCACTGGTTGGAGAAAAGACTTGACAGTAGCAGCAGCGGATAGCTCGCCGAGCCGCCGCGCTGCTCGGCCCGACAACATCAAGGCATGGCCTGGCTATACACAGAAGCAACACGGGCGGCAGCAGCAGCCGCGGTTCGCTCGCCGACAACCTAAGATGTCGGCTTTGACCATCTCAAAGTAAGAAATTATATTTTTATTTATTCTGTATTAATTAATTATTTTATTCTGTAATAATTTTACAGTATTGAATGTGCTGTGCTGAATAGCAATGTTTAACATTACTGTACACTACTGTACATGCTGTACAGTTACTGTGTGTGTTTATGGATGAATGTGTGGTGTAATGTGTTAGATAAGTGTTTGTAAATAAAGTTCTGTGCATGTTTATGGCCCAGTATGTCAGCTTGTTCAGTCTTATGCCGATAAATGTGTGTGCGGCGCTCCGTTAGCGTTATTTACGCGACGTACGAACGAAATCAGGACCTACGAACAAGACGTTATTTTCACCCCCGAGCTACGGCAGAATCGAGCTGCGAACGGTCCTTAGGTCCGGAACTCGTTCGTAGGTCGGGGGTTTGCTGTAGTGATAAAACTTCTGGGAGCAACCTAAGGACACATTGCACATCCAACTACTGTAGTGATAAAACTGCTGGGAGCAACCTATGGACACATTGCACAGTCTGAAGTGACCTGACGCACACAGAACCATGACAAAGACTAATGAATGGAGACAAACAAGGTCATCATTGAAAATCATTAGTTTTTCTTGCAAACAAAACGTTCCCCTAAATCCAGTTAGGTTGATACCAGCTTAGTCATCACATCATAAACATCAACAAAGAGCCGCTGGAGCACTTTGTGGCCCAAACACAGGTTTTATAGGTACCACGCAACGTAAAAGAATGGTGATCAGTGCACATATTTTATACATAAAGCTCTTCGGTTGGGTACACAGTTCACAACAAATATGGTCTCAGGGCACTGTAAAACATTCACATAAATTATAAGATGCCAATTAGCAAAACAATTATTTATCCAAGAAAGCTACTAGATTGTTGCAACCTCCCATACTGAGCAGCACATGGGCAGCAGTAGAAAAGGGAAAAACTCCCTTTTAACAGGAAGAAACCTCCAGAATAGGGCTCAGGATAGACAGCCATCTGCCTTGACTGGTTGGGGAGAGAGGACAGAAAAGCAATTCAGACAAACAGAAAATGGCTGGTCCAGGTGTACTATGACAAATAAAGACTGCAGCAGAGTGAGGAGATGTACCGGTAGTCAGTCTGTCCTCCAGCAGTCAACAGTCCAAGCCAACATTAACTATAGGATTTATCAAAAAGGGAAGTCTTAAATCCAGTCTTAAAAGTAGACAGCACCACGGACAGAAACTGGAAGTTGGTTCCACAAGAGCCTGACAACTGAACACTCTGCCTCCCATTCTACTTTTAGAAGCTCTAGAAACCACAAGTAAACCTGCAGTCTGGGAGCCAAGTGCTCGGGTTATAAAATATGGAACAATAAGATCTTAATATAAAATGGAACTCGTTTGTTGAAAGCTTGTTGAGAGTATGGAGAAAAGCTAAAACTGCAGAAATATGTTCTCTCCTTCAGCTTTCATCAGAACTCTGGCAGAAGCATTTTGGATCAACTGAAGACTTTTCAAAGAGTATTTTTTTATTTTATTTTTATTTTTTTTACAAACAGATAAAGAATTGCAATAGTCCAGCATAAAAATGATGAATGACTGGAGCAGTTCTTTCGGCATCATTTTGGGAACAGATATTTCTAATTTTAGTGATATTGCGCAGGTGCAAGAAAGTTATCCTGATAAAACTTAAACATATCCCGATCAAAAATAAGACCAACATTCTTTACAGTAAAGCTGGCAGCCGCATTAGTGCGATTCAGAGGAAATGAAAGGCTTTAAAGGCGGGGTGACATCATGGTTGAACTTTTCATAAAATGGCTCAACATATATATCTTTTATCATTCAACTATGTTCGTTTTTGCAAACAAAATGAAAAAATAATGAAAATTCCTTTCAAAGTGAGATTAAAATTAAAAACGCGTTTTTTTCTGAAAAATCTGACTACACGTGAATGCAACATTTGTGATGTTGTGAGGAGAAGTCTTTAGAACGCCCCATATAAATATTCATGGTGAAAAAGAAATAAAACAACAAAATTATCAATCTAAGTTAAAGCTACAGTCTGTAGTTTTTGGAACACGCTGGAACTTAGGAAAATTTTGAACAGAGACATGTTTCTGGTCCATCCCCCTCAGAGCCATATATGGCTCTGCTCCTCCTTGCTCTCGCTGAACTTCAGCTCAGCTTCCTTAGCTCCGCCTCCACTGCATGTCCTGTCACAGCCGCTGCGATATTCTGTGTTTATATGTTAATAAAACGTTCTAAAAAATAAAATAAAAACATGGAGCGCTGGTCCAGCACACCAGAACACCAGGAAATCTGCAGAGCCTCGCGCAGCCACGTTGAACCCGAGTTTAATTCGCTCGTGACAAATTCATTCATTTCCTCATCATTTCAGTCATGGAGTCAGCGGAGGAGGAAGCGATCACTTGACTTTTGGCAAAAAAACAAAAGAAAAGTCCAGATCAGGGATGAAGAAGGGGAATTTAATACATTTGTGTCACATACAAAACAGTTTTGCATCGCTTTGCAATCCTTTGAACGAGAACGTGCGCGGCCGCTGGGGCTGGGACAGGCGGGGGCGTGGGTTAGGAGCGTGAGAAGTGAGAAGCTCTGTTTTTATTGGCTGGTTAACGGCGGGTCACTGTGGGTTTTTAGAAATGCTTTTAGAGAAGCAAGGGGACTATAGTTTTTTTCAGAGATTACTTGTCTAACATCAGTCTGTCAGGAGATAGTGACAGAGTGAAGAAATATGTTAAAAATATATATTTAGAAAACTTACATACTGCAGCTTTAAGATTTGAGCTATTTGTCTTTAGTTTTGGAAACGGGAAGTTAGATGAGCAGAAACAGCAGGTTCTAATTTAGGTCTGCACCCGTATGTACAGTATTTGACTCTTAAGGCTGAGGCAAAGCTCCGCGCCCCGTTGTGTGAGTGCCGTGCGTGCGCCGCTGCACAAGCCTTTTGAACGTTCGCGCGAACGCGCCAAGCTCTTTTTTTACGACCGCGCACGCTTGCGCGGTGTCTCACAATAAACTGCCCTGGTGGCGGACTGTTTTGTATGACACACAAATGAATTAAATTCCTCTTCTTTATCGCTGATCGGGCCTTTTCTTTTGTTTTTTTGCCTAAAGTCAAGTAATCGCTTGAAGCGGTCACCATTCACTTCCTCCTCCGATGAGGAGGAATGAATGAACTTGTCACGAGTGAACTAAACTCATGTCCAACGTGGATGCGCAGGTTCTAAACATTTCCTGGTGTGCTTGTCTGCTGTGTGGGTTGAAGGACCAGCGCTCCCTGTTTTAATTTTAATTTTTAGGACTTTTTTATTAACATATAAACACAGAACAAAGCTGCACAGCCCTCTGCCTTTTCTTCTCAGACCCGACATTCTTCTCAGACCCGACCTGTCAATCAAATCAGTAGGCTGTCAGCAAATGACCAATCAGCGACCTCAATTTGTCCCGTAGCTAAACGCTCCGCCCTGCTTCTGCTCAAATGACATCAAGTATTTGGAGCGAAAACGTTGGAGCCACACGCTGCTTCACGCTGAGCTCTGCTGTGAACCCCCCACGCACAGCACACGCGCGTGGCGCGGCGCGGCGCTCGCTCGAGCGCGGAGCTTTGCCCCAGCCTTTACCTGTTCAGGAAGCAGGGAGCTCAGTCCGAGGGGGGGCAGCTTTATTTATTCCATTTTTGACGAAGGTCTTACATCTTTTGGGAAAGTGAAAAGGCTCACTTGTTCACTGATGATATTAGAACACCCAAATGCAACATAACCGACATTTTTCAAGTTATACAAAAAAAAAGGCGATCTGGCTGAGAATGAATATGCGTTAATGGCAGACGCAGACTGATGGTCCTGCTCCCTACGTCACAAATGTTGCATTTGCGTGTAGTCTGATTTTTCAGAGAAATTCTCACTTTGAAAGAAATTTTCATTAATATATCATTTTGTTTGCAAAAACAAACATAGTTGAATGATAAAAGATATATATGGTGAGCCATTTTATGAAAAGTTCAAACATGATGTCACCCCGCCTTTAGTTTGTTTCTAAAATGCACAAGTCCAAAAAACACAACTTCTGTCTTCTCTGTGTTTGATAGTTGGAAAATTAAAAGTCATGCAGGTTTTTATATATTGAAAATAATCTTGTAATGCTGAGGGGGTGGTGGCGTAGAGGGTAGAGAAGGTGGGCCGGTGATTGGAAGATCGCTGGTTCAACTCCCGGTACCGACGACGTAAAAAAATGTGGGTGGGATAGGTGAAGCACCCACACCTGGCAAAAACCAATGCAGATATGTTCTTGTTTTTGATTTTATACATCTATCTTATAATGTTTTGCTAGTTTTTGATACTTTGTTTAAAAAAAATAAATCTGTATTTCTCTCTTATGTTTTTCTATTGTTTATTGTTTAAGGAAATTCTACCATTGCTGTTCATCATTCTTTAGTTTGTAGCAGGTCGCTCTTGTAAATGAGTCCACGAGGCTCAATGAGATTTACCTGACTAAATAAAGGTTGAATGAACCTGCCTCCAGCCTCATTTGCCCCACTCTGGGCCCTTGAGCAAGGCTCTTAAACCCCTAACATCTGCTCCCCCGGCCACCCTAGATAACAGCTCTCTGCTACACACCGAGGGCTGTGGTAGCTCGATGGTCTATGGTTGTGTCAGGAAGGGCATCAGGCATAATTGCCAAGTCTTTGTGTGACTTAGTTCGCTGTGGCGACCCCTGACGAAGGGAGCAGCCGAAAGAAGAAGAAAAAAATCTTGTGATCTAAGTAACCGATTGGATTAATCAGGTTTAATGGTTAAACACAATTGAGTATTGTCATCATAACAATGTAAATTTATCCTGTGCTGTCAAACAACTTTACATAGTGGAAGCATATTTAATGTAAAGAGTATACTGTAAGTCGAAGTACTGAACCCTGAGGAACTCCATGACTAACTTTGGTGTACAAAAAATTTAACAAAATTAACATGTTAATTAATTAAAGAAAATTAACACAAACAAACTGGATTTTATCAAATAAATATGATTTAAACCATTTGACTATTTTTCCCAGCGAGGACAATCTTCTAATTTAAAAGTTGACGTTTCAGCATGACGCCTTGAACAGATCAAATGCATCAAACATTTAATTTTCTAGAAAAAAAAGAAGCTTTTTTGTAAAGAAGGTACTACTGCAAAATGTCACTCTGAAGCCAGTGTTATAATTAAGTAAAGTAAAGTGCTATATGTTGTCATCATTGTATGTTCCAATACAATGGTGAAATTAATTATCTGCATTCAACCCATTACACCTGGGTATACCCAGGTGGAGCAGTGGGCAGCTATGTAAGCTGCCCGGGGAACAATTGGGAATTAGGTGTCTTGCTCGGAGACACCACGACATGTGGGAATGGCTGGGTATTGAACCTGGGACTTTCGGATCCCGAGACAGCTGCCCTGCCTCTACCCCATCTCAGCTCCCTGAGAAAACAGTCTCTTCTCCATGTTCCATCAAACATTAAAGACTTGTGTCTAGCATTTTGGGTCAATTGAATGAATTCAATAAACCTTGACAGCATTTCTCAGAGGGGAATAAAGGAACAAAACTAAGTGGTGCTGTATCTAGAACTACATACAGTATAGCATGAGTGAAGAGTACAGTACTGTAAGCTGTTAAAGAAGCTGAATTAAAGACATCGGAATAAACGGATCTGGGAGAGAACGAACACGATGTCTGTCTCAAGATTAGTCTATTATTAAGTGAAGTATCACTTTTTGTTTTGATATGAGATGACACAGCTAAATAAAAGATACCAGTTACATAATTGACTACATTTAGACATAAAAATAAACAATAAATGAGAAAACATTTTCTTTTATTGGTATTATTACAGACATGTCAATAATACTTTAACTTGTTACAGATTTATCTTCCTATTTTTAAAAGGTTTTTAAAAGTGTTACGGGGCTGAATGAGTTATAAGCATGACTTATGTGTCGTTAAATTTCACTTTGGAAAATTAGATGATCCAAGAGATAAAACCTTTTAAAAATGCTAAACAAATTTCTGCATGAGTTTTATTTTAAACAGACATTCAAACATGGTGAAAAATCTAAAAGTGTGTGAAATGAAAGGGATTCAACTATAAAGTGCAGTTTATAGACATAATACACCACATCACAGGGATGCGATAGTGCCAGTATGTATTTGCAGACACAACTGGCTTCCATAAACTCTCGTTATTGCTCCTCACTGCTGTGGGATGCAGCGAGATAATGTATTGGCATGGTATTCAGAGGACACAGTGTGATAATTAAAAACCAGCTCCCCCTGAGACCTTTGTCCTTGGTTACAGGCGAGGAAGTTTCTGCAGGCTTCCCTGGAGGGTGGGTGGTGGTGGAGGGGGCAACAGCTGGCCCGCCTGGCAGAATGAACATTTGTCATTCTCTGCTTCGCTGCAGTGGCATTTAAATTGTCTCGCTGCTTTTGCATTTCAAAAAGGCAGGTTGGCAGCAGAGACTCATTGCTCAAAGTTTGAAAAAATAAAATGAGATACTTGAACCAAAATTTGTATCAAATAAGCAAATCTAACAAAACAAATGATGCTACAGTAAATTATCATTGCAAAGCACTGAAAGTACGTGCTGAATTCTCTACAAATGACAAAAGACTCTACCACCATTCTTTATGACACTAATGGAAATTAGACTGGCTGCATTTGACCCTCTGCAACAGTTCTGAAAAAAATTATTGCTAATTCATTTGTGGTCTGTTTGATTCTAATATTACCGGCACACTTAAGGCATTTTCTCAAAACATTTAAAATCAGAACTTTACATGTTGCGGTGCGATTTCTGAATAGACCAAGGAAACATGGGAAGACTGAAGTTAGTCAGTCCGTTGCACCTATGTGCTGTCAATCAATGTAGTAACAAAGCTGTAACAGACATCATGTGAAGCTCACATCTATGCAGGATGTGGGTGGTTTGATTAGTCAAAAGTCAAAGTCAAAGTCAACTTTATTGTCAGATCTGCAATATGTACTGTACAGGACATACACAGGACCGAAATTGCGTTTCTCTCAGTCCCTCGGTGCAACAGTAAACATCTAAACATTGAAACACTGAAACATATAATAATAGACATAAGCATAAAATAGTAAAACTAACATTGTCCTGAGTTTTTTTTTTTTTTCATAGCGGTGCAAGAGCATGAAAATCCACACCAACTCTAAAACTAAAACATTAAACATTTAATGAACATAATACTGTCCTGAGTTTTTGCATACTAGCACAAAAAAAGAGTATAAAAAGTATAACTAAAATAAACTAAAGGTTTCTAGCATTGACATTTGCAAAGTGGCAAAGCAGCGTATGAGTCAATGTACACAGTATATGTATGAGGTAGTAGTTGATGTTGTTATAGAGGCAAAAAGTGGCATATGCAGTAAGGCACATTGGGCATCCCTAAATAAGACCGTTCAGAGCACACTGTATATGTACCAGCAGTGGTGTAGATATTAGAGTAGTGTAAATAAATGTAAACAGTAGTAATTACATGTAAGCAGTAGTAATAAAAGTAAACAGTATTAATAAATGTAAACAGAGAATGTAAACAGTATTATGATTATAGGCAGTGATGTAATACAGACATTAGTGCAAGTATGAGAAGTAGTGCAAACTGTATGAGCACATGACCGAGAGTTTAGTGAAAATAGTGATATGTACGGTCAAAGAAAGCTTAAAGATGGACGGTAAATATGAACCATTTTGCGAAAGTGCCTACAGTGGCAACCAATGAATATACAGTACAGTAGTCCCTCGCTATTTCGCAATTTGTTTTTCGCAGATTCGCAATATCATGGTTTTTCAACGTAAGATTGGACATGATACAATTAGCTGACTGATGGATGAGTCACAGATTGTTTACTTAAAATAAATGATTTTAAATGATTTTACACCATGTGTGCAGCCCACAAGTGCAGGGGGAAGCTCCCACCTGCAGCCTGATCAGCTGATTTCCTTCTCTGCCACACACACACATTTCTCCTGCATTGGCTTAATGAAGGGTTAACCCTTTGCTGTCCAGCTACACCGATCGACTTTTCAGAATCAGAAAATCTTTATTGACATTGCACCAAAGTACAACAGGAACATGTACGCATCATCCAAAAGCTGGACTAAGTGTACGAAGCTGCAGCTGATTATCAGCGCGGCCATTTCATTCCTTATCAGAATGATAATCTTAGATATGAAAAAGGAGAAGAACCATGAGGGTAGATGGTGGTATTACAAAAAAGATCTTTCACATCTTGTCTATTAGGACATGATTTGAGACATCAAAAAACTCTACCAGCAAGCACAGTTAAGACAAATTACATACACATTTGAGGTCCAGGCGATGAGATTTAGTCCATGAGCCATTCAGATCAGCCACAGTTCTGTGATGTTTCCAGCCAGCAGTTCTGATAAGCGTCTTCCAACTTAAATTTCAAAGTATGACACATTGTAAAATCATCATAATCACAAAATATAAAAGTGTTAAAAGTTATTTTTTAATTATTTTAGAACTTCATGTTCTGTTATTTCAGTGTAATTGATCAGAAAGTAAATTTCTGCTCTGTGCTGCAGAGCTGAAGCTGTGTGACATCCCTTTGATGTCCTGCTGCACTTCTCTTCTCTACTATTTTAATTTAAATACTGTAACATTTTAAATAAACAATCCATGGATTGTTTGTTTAAAATGTTACAGCATTTAAATTTGAATTGTTTATTTAAGCAGGGAGATTGGGAGTAACAGGTGATGAGTGAGTGTGATTGCAGCTTGGCACATGCCATGACAAACTTTAATGAACTTGAACTCAACTTGAACTTGGACTACTGTATCCCTACTTCGCGGTTTTTCACTTATCGTGGATGGGCGTGGTCCCAAGCACCCGCAATAAACTGTATATAATAATATATATAATACACTGCATGGCCAAAAAAAACCTCACCACCTACATTTAACTAAGTAAATAGATAGGAGCCTCCTATTGGATAGTTACTGCATGGGGGATTATCTTTCAGCTGACAATAAGTTATTTAACCCCAATTGGTGCAATGAGTTACTTCTTGTTTCTTAAACCACCATGTCGAAAGACATTGCATGGTCATGGAAAATATGTCCGTCTGTTTGAGAAGGGTCAAATCATTGGCATGCATCAAGCAGAGAAAACATCTAAGGACATTGCCAAAATGACTAAAATTGGGTTAAAAACTGTCCAACGCATTTTTAAAAACTGGAAGGATAGTGGGGACCCATCGTCTTTGAGGAAGAAATGTGGCCGGAAAAAAATACTGAATAATCATGATCGGTGATCATTTAAAACGTTTGGTGAAATCAAATCAAAGAAAAACAATAGTAGCACTCTGGGCTATGTTTAATAGTGAAATAAGAACATTTCCAAATGCACAATGCAAAGGGAACTCAAGGGATTGGGACTGAACAGCTGTGTAGCCTTAATAAAACCACTAATCAGTGAGCCTAACTGGGGGGAAAAGACTTCAATTTGTTAGGGAGCATAAAGATTGGACTCTGGAGCAATGGAAGATGGTCATGTGGTCTGATGAGTCCAGATTGATCCTGTTCCAGAGTGATGGGTGCATCAGGGTAAGAAGAAAGGCAGGTGAAGTGATGCACCCATCATGTCTAGTGCCTACTAGGGATGTAACGGTACACGTGGGTGTACCGAACCGTTTCGGTACGGCACGTTCGGTTCGGTCCACCTGCGTACCGTTTTGGTTAGTTTTTCACTTATTAAACGTTGCTGGTGAAGATTCTCAGTCGTCCAGGACATGATAAAATCAAAAAAAGCGTTCAATACAAGATCAACTGGACTTTATGTCTTCTGTAACAAATAAAGTCCAGTTGATCTTGTATTGAACGCCTTTTTTGATTTTATTAAATGTTATTAACGGTAGAATATATGCGCCACAGAACTAAAATTCCTAGGCGAGTTTCAACACGACGCTATTATCTTGCAGCACGAGTAGCATTAGCAGCCTAGCTTCTCGTTGCGGTCTCCTGTTTGTTAACGTTATGGCTTCCTTGTTAAAAGACGAGCGCAAATCCAAAGCTGTGTTTGGACGTTGTTTCACGGAGATTGGCTCTGCAGCAGACAACACGTCTAACTTGTTAACGGACTTGAAACTACGTCATCCAAACGTGAACATTTTCTACCAGCAAGAAAAACAGTTTGTTGCAAACACCGCTAACAGCAGTAGCATTTAAACAACCTTCATCAGGTAAATCGGAGCGGTCCAGATCAATAACACAAACTGTATGAGTTTTTAAAGCTCTGGATCCACGTCTGAAATGTTGTTGATGCGCCGGCTTTAAAGTTCTTGACCGTCGCTACGACATCCATCATGTCAACACTTCAGCCAAAAAGTTCAGCACTTTATGAAAAAACTAAAACTGACATTGTCAACAAGACTTGGACCAGATTAAAGCTCTGCCCTGATGATGATGATGATGATGATGATGATGATGATGATGACAACAGAGAGATTGAACCACCTCAACCGTTCAAGAAGAAGTACTGTTCTTTTATTATTATTATCTAATGAACCTTTTTAATTTAAAATTATAATCTTATTAACTCTTTTATTTTACCTCTTTGTGTTTTATTTCCAGTCTGGGACAGAGATAGCAGCTGTCTTCTTCCTCTTCAGGGACATCCACCAGAGATAACATGCAGCTAAGAAGTCAGTGATGACTGAACTCTGAACTGTTCCTTGGACCTGTCCCACCTGGAGGAGCAGGTCCAAGAAGAGGTTGTTGTGAGTAATGAGGACAAATACAGCCACACTGCTGCTATCTGTTGTTACAGATATGAGTTTCTCCACCATTGGAGATATTCACTGCAACTAGATCTGTGCTTTTAGCAGAAAATGTGGACAAGTTGGTCTTTTTGGACAAAAACTTTAAACTTGATTACCGTAGTTAGATTGTAAACAGTCTGTTGCTGCTTATTGTTCGGGTTCTGGCTGTTATTGTATTTATTAAGATTTTTATTACTGTTAGTATAGTTTATTTATTGTAAAGAATGCCATTTATTTTAAATATCATCCAAATGGGTTGCTTTTATTTATTTTTATACAAACGTATTGTTTACTTGACACATTTTCAAAATAAACATTTTATAAGGCTTTTTTTTTTGTACCGAAAATAAACCAAACCGAACCCTCCTTGTAATTGAACCGAACCAAAATGGGATTTTAGCGTACCGTTACACCCCTAGTGCCTACTGTACAAGCCTGTGGGGGCAGTGTTATGATCTGGGGTTGCTGCAGTTGGTCAGGTCTAGGTTCAGCAACAGTATGAGTTCAAAGAATGAGGTCAGCTGACTACCTGAATATACTGAATGACCACTGACCAGGTTATTCCATCAATGGATTTGTTTCTTCCCTGATGGAACGGGCATATTCCAAAATGACAATGCCAGGATTTATCAGGCTTGAATTGTGAAAGAGTGGTTCTGGGAGCATGAGACATCATTGCCACACATGGATTGGTCACCACAGAGTCCAGACCTTAACCCCATTGAGAATCTTTGGGATGTATTGGAGAAGGCTTTGCGCAGTAGTCAGAATCTGCCATCAGTGCAAGATCTTTGTGAAAAATTAATGCAACACTGGATGGAAATAGATCTTGTGACATTGCAGAAGCTTATCAAAAAAATGCCACAGTGAATGCATGATGTAATCAAGGCTAAATAATAATGTACCGTATTTTCCGGCTTAAAAGTCACACCTTTTTGCCTAATTTGCATGCCCTGCGGCTTATAGGGCGAAGAGACATATTTAGGGATTTTTTCCCATATTTTTAGACAAATTTTTGGCTGAGATATGACCGTTTCCATTCATTTTGGCAAAAAAAATGGAGCAGTACCACTTTCGGCCACTAGAGGCGCAGGCAGTACCACTTTCGGCCGCTAGGGTCCACCGACCGTTCCCAGCTCATGTGTCTGACAGCAGACTCATCTGGTCGGACTCACTCTGTCGCAGCACGGCCTCCTGCTCTCTGGAGGTCTGAACTACTGTTAGCTCAGTGTTTCACTGTTAGCAAAATAGCTCATGAACCACACGACAGATTTTGATGAAACTTACAGAAAGTAATCACTGGATGGACATTTACAATTGATTAGCTTTAGGAGATGTTTGAGCTAAAATTCGATTTATTTATAATTTATTTTCGCAGCGCGCACAAGTTTGGAAGACCGTCAAAGCGAAACAATTTAAATCCAGCTGATTTGACCATTACGAGCATTTATTAAGGAAAAGTTCAGCTCAGATACACCTTTACTATAATGTCAGCAAACAAATTTTCTTTTTTGCGGTTTATCTTGTTTAATTTAAAAGAAATGAAGCGTTCCCACCCGTGCGGGTGCACGTTTTGCACGTAGCGAAACAAATTTTTAAATCCAGCTGATTGAGCATTTATTAAAGAAAAGTTCAGCTCAGATACACCTTTACTATAATGTCAGCAAACAAATTAATTTTTTTGCAGTTTATCGTGTTAAATTTAAAAGAAATGCAGCGTTCCCACCCGTGCGTGTGCACGTTTTGCACGTAGCGTAACTTATTTTTTAATTCAGCTGATTTGACAATTACGTTAATTTATTAAGGAAAAGTTCAGCTCAGACACATCTTTGCTATAATTTTCAGCAAACAAACAATTATTTTTAAGTGTTAATCTTGTTAAAGTCCTACCGTGCACGCTCGTGTGGCCATTTCGCAGCCAATCCATTTTGGGCAAAACACCGGCCCACATTTCCGGGTTGTCAGCGGTGACGCGTAACGTCAGCGGTGACGCATAATAGATGCGACTTATAGGGCGAAGCAACATATTTATGGATTTTTCCACTTTATTGGACATAATTGGACTGATGCGACTTATAGGGCAGAAAGTACGGTAATGTAATCAAACTTTTTTTTTTGGGTCACAACTTTTTTTGGCCAGGCAGTGTATAATCTAAACATGCATAATATAATATAAGCAATGAGTAAAGGTATGGGTATACATGTGTACAGTGCTTTAAGTGGAAAAAAATAAGTGCCGGTACCCTCACTAATGTCATAATAATATGCATACCTGCAAACTCAGAAGGGATGAAAAAGGTGACAAACGTTGCGCCAACCCCCCCCCCCGAAAGATTTTGTAATTTTTTAACATGCTTCAGGTAAAAGTCATTTACTAACCTAATTTAATGAGAACATAAATAGGAAAGATTGTGTCAACCAAAAAATTAACAACCAACAACAGCAGCAAGTCAAATACAGCAGAACATTTTGCTAACAATGCGCTGCTCCGAGTCAACAGATGCATTTAAAAACTTAAGACTTATCTCTTCAGACAGGCTTTTGGTTAATTTTGTACATTGATTTTAGAGTTTGTTATGTTTTACCTTTCTGTATAGTACTTCTGTGATTTTATTTTTCCTTTTGTAAAGCACTATGTGACTCTCATGTCTGTGAAATGTGCTATATAAATAAAACTTACTTACTAACAGTAAAAACTAGTTTCTTAAATATGCTGGTGAAGATGTTTTGCCAGAAATTTTGAATAAAGTAGATGCCATTTCCTGCATTCTGGTGTCTAACAAGTTGTTAAACATCTCTGTTTACCTACATGTAAACACTTGATTCACTAACTATTTTAGAGACATCTAACAAAATAAAGTCAGGTCCTGTGGACAGATTAAAAAATTGTTGAAATTATTATTGATCATGAATCAGGATATTTTAGAGACACCTCATTTAAAGCTTCAGTATGTAGCTTTTTTTATGAACATATTTCTTCACTCTGTCACTACCTCCTGACAGACTGATGTTAGCCAGGTAATCTCTGAAAAAAAAAAAAAAAAAATATTGTCCCCTTGCTTCTCCAGGTGGTAAATAAGCATTTCTAAAAAGAAAAGGTGACCCGCCATTTTCCAGCCAATAAAAACAGAGTTTGTAACCAGCCAATAAAAACAGAGCTTGAATTTGAATCAGCCAATAAAAACAGAGCTTGAATTTGAAATTCAACAGACCACAAGGGGGCAGAGCCACATATGGCTCTGAGGGGGAGGGATCAGAATGCTTTGCCTGTTGAAAATATTTCTAACTGCTGCAGTTCTACAGAAACTGCATACTGAACCTTTAACTAGTTCATCTAAACATCATCCTGTTTTTAAATTCACTCCTGTGGCTAAGATAATTAAATTAATGTGATACTTTATCACAGTGGCTTTAGGGTGCAATTGACTGTTATTTTGTTAATTTTTATTTAGTTTTATTTGTAACACAACATGCCATTTTACTAAACAATGGTTACACTGCATGTAAATATTAACTTTACCCACACGTTAGAGGAGTTACTTCCGCTTCCCTCACGCTCTGTCGCGCTGCAGAGTTTGTTTTTGTTTTTTACAGATTTCGCTGTCGTCTCCTCCCCTGTCTATCCTGAGGTTGTGATTGGCCAAATGACGCGCTCCACCAAAGATGTTTTATTGTCGTGAAGATGCATTACTCTTTCTTGAAATCCAGTCGGGGGAAATGATGCATTCTAATCTGCCACGGGTCTTTCAAGTGGAGAAGACGAAAATAAGTTCCGGAACGCACCTTACGCTTAAAAAAAGTCCCGGTACTCTCAGGGTTAAATTTTAGAAGTGGCGGAACTGGGTACTCTCAGGGTTAAATTATAGAAGTGGCGGAACTGGGTACCGGTGAGTTCCAGCCCACTTAAAGCGTGTAGCATACCTCCCTCAACATAAAATTAAAACAATGCTTTAAATATTTCTGTATTGGCAGAGCAGTGGTTACAGCAGTCGTTTCACAACAAGAAGGTTGCAGGTTTGCCTCCTGCCTAGAACCTTTCATGCATGAGCTTTCTCAGATTTTCTCCCACAGAACCAAAACTAGCATATTCGGTTAACTGACAATTTAAAGTTGTCACTAGGTATGATTAAGAGTTTGAAAAGTGTGTAAAATGATTGGTCTGATGTTCCGTACTGTTATAGTCTACTTTTTATGTTAACAAGTTTAGTGCCAAAACAAGAGACGCCTCTACCTCTTTGCTCTCTCCAACACATGCACAAACCCAAATGCACACAGAGGTCAGTAAATAAAGTGCAGCCACCCCCTGGGTAACTTACATATTCAGTGTTGTACTTTTTACTGAAATATATTTGTTAATTATCTATTGTATGGGGACAGACGAACCCAAGGGCTAAGAGAATGAAAGTGGAAGGTCATATGCTTCATGAAATGATGCAAAAATGCAAGGGCAGTGGGCTTTAAGGTATGATTTGTCACATGTGGTATTGCTTGTTATAAAGATAATGCAAATCAATTAAATTCAGTTATTTTATATAGCACAAGTTCACAAGAAAAGTAATCTCAGGATTAGACTGGGTACCAATCTGTCTCAACTGGCTGAGTCAAAGAGGACAGATAAAGCATATTAAAATGTGGATGTTTATGTTTATGTTTATTAAATTTGTTCATTTTTTTTACAAAAGAAACAATACAAGACAATCTCATAAATGATAGTGTACAAAATGTAAAAAAATGAAAGGTAGCAGAAAGAAGAATAAATCTTATTATATCTGCCCCTTACTTCCAACAATCAGATTAAACAACAATAATCAACCATGTAAACAATAATAATCTTCAACCAACTTTTTCCAACAATCAGATTAAACAATAATAATCTTCAACCAACAGTACAAAATGACTAACTCTTTCTAATTTTCTAACTAATACAATACACATTACGCTATTTCATATATTTTTTTAACACATTTGTTTTGATCATTTTTTTAAATGTAAACATTGACTTGGCATTTTTAACTACATTCTCCAAGCCATTCCATAATCTAATTCCCTGGATTGAGGTAGAACGTGGATGAGGCTCAATCACAAACAGATTCATATACGTAGAACATGTCTGGAAACTTTATTCCTCCATGAATTCAAGATGGAAGCGCAAATGAAGCAGACGTTTTTTGGGGTTAATGTTTTCCATTTTGCTGTTCTCCATTAACAAACACTAAATTCTAGTTGCTTCTGTAGACTCAACAATCCTGATGTCCTTATATACACTAGTCAGTTTTATGACTGCAATGCTTGCACTTTATTTCCAAGAGGGACTTTATTTGTCAGATTAGTAAAAAATTGGCATTCTGTTTATTTTAATTTGTTTAAAAGGTTTCCACAAGAAAATCCTATGTTCATTCTCCCCATGTAAATAAATGCCTATTTTTACCTCTGCCAAGGAGGGTGTTTTCATTAGCGTTAGTTTGTCTGTCCGTCCGTGTGCAAAATTACCCAAACAGTTATAAACGCATTTTCAAGAAATATTCAGGAAATGTTGAAGTTGTCACAAAGAACAAAAGATTATATTCAGGTGGTTATCTGGATCACCAGTCAGATGCAGGATTTAGTTTAAGGATTCGTGTCTGTCTGTGCACAAGATGTTCCCGTGTGATCGACCCTTTGCAGAGGAGTGCGCTCTCAGAGTGCTTCGAGTCTAAATGTTGTGAATTTCAGTGAATTTTGCATATATCTTTACCCCGACCTCCTACATGTTTATTTCAGAGAAATTAAAAGAATTGGAATACTGTATAGTAATATCATGTATATTAAATTATAATCAGCAATTTAAAAAAACAACAACTAAAAAGCAGCTGATAACATTGTAGAAGATGGTACCAACTAATTTAAATGAATCTTAAGGAAATCAAAATTTGTGCAGCTCACAGAATAAAAACAAAATAAATTTCCACCGCCTGGATTAATATTTATTGCAGCTAAGATAAAATATTCAGACAGACGTGTTTGAAGGTGCATGCATCGTATTTCCAAATAATCCTCTTTGCCTCTGTCACACTCAGGACTCGGATACAAGCGGCTGAAATGAGTTTTCTCCACAGGGTGGCTGGACTCTCCCTTAGAGATAGGGTGAGAAGCTCGGTCATCCGGGAGGGACTCGGAGTAGAGCCGCTGCTTCTCCACATCGAGAGGAGCCAGTTGAGGTGGCTCGGGCATCTGGTTAGGATGCCTCCTGGACGCCTCCCTGGTGAGGTGTTCCGGGCATGTCCCACCGGGAGGAGACCCAGAGGAAGACCCAGGATACGCTGGAGGGACTATGTTTCTCGGCTGGCCTGGGAACGCCTTGGGATTCCCCCAGAGGAGCTGCTCCAAGTGGCTGGGGAGAGGGAAGTCTGGGCCTCCCTACTTAGGCTGCTACCCCCGCGACCCGACCCCGGATAAGCGGAAGAAAATGGATGGATGGATGGATGGACACTCAGGACTCATTGATTGCTCCCAACATGGGATTTAAACTGCCCGTCTTCCCACGCTGAATCTGTGCTGTGTTTAATTATTCTGCTTTATTTTAACTAAAACAAATAAAATAAATAATAATAATGGAATAAGGCCAATACATGGTTGACTATTATATCAAATGACAGACTCCAACGAGGCAAAGTGTCGTGACTAAAGGCTCGACTAAAATGCTGCAGATGGGGAACTAATTACATCAAAAACTGTCTGAGGTCAGTAGTTAAACCACTCCTCCTGAATAAGTGCCCGGTGTGTATACATGGGAATCACTACCTCAGGATGGAAAGACAGAAGAAGGGCAGGTAAGAGGAGGAATGAGATCTGCTGAGGAGCCAAGGGGGTAATTTGTCTGTCTTCTGGTATTTAATTCAGCCAAAAAGCCCTGAGAGAGAATTAGATAAGCTGGCAGTGCATCTGTTGGCAAAGCTTCAAGACCTGAGGTCTGCAGTAAGGCTAACAATGGAAAAACAAATTTGTCCTTGAATGTTTATTATTGTGCTTGTCTTTGTCCTCTGTTTGTAAATGGTTAGAGCAAGAATATTGCTGCAAATGATGTCAAATAAAATTAAAAGGAACAAAAAGGCAATTATCAAAAGGAAGCAACATGTTTTTTTATTACTGGAGCACAAAGAGTAAACAAGTACAAACAAAGGAAACCTTTATTTTTTTATTTTTTACCCAAAATTTTGGAAAACCTATAGCTTTAACAGATGCTATCGCAGTGATTACATGTCTACTGACTGCTTCTTTGCATTTTGTACTTATCTACATTTTACACATTTCTATTTTATTTAATATAAAATTGCATATGCACTGGTTAAAAAAAGACCAGCAATATTTTAAAAAGACTAGAGGGGGAAAAAGTGTACCGGTACTTGGAAAGTATATAAAGCTTTTGTATTTAATGCTGTCATTTACGTCAAAATGTCTAAACAAATCTATGTCTAGCTTTAAACAGTGACTAATGATAGTAAATCATAGTAAACAGTAAATACTGCTTGAAAAGGTTAAGAATTTAGGTATAGTTATAATAAATCTGAATATATATTGGAAACGTTTTAGAAAGTTTTAGAAAATGCAATAAGACTTGCTTATAGTACAGTATATGTATTTATTTTTAAACTGAACACGTGTTTTTTAATAATCACCTACATTTCCAAAGTTGGGCATTTTTTTTATAATAGTTTATTCAATTAGTGTGATAAAAAGAACAAATTGCAAATAATTTTGTTCAAGTTCCAGCTGAAAATAATAGTGTCTACAAATTGTATTTACTTGTCAAGATGTAATGAAATGTACAAAGCACTGGAAAAGCCTAATTAGCATAGTACAAACATATCAAAATAACTCATAAAAAGGAATAATACAACAACAACAAAACAAACAACAAAAAAAGCTATTGATTTTGATAGTTGATAGATAGCTAGAAAGACTAAGTTGGCAGAAGGTTTTCTAAAGCATCTAGTTTGGCACATGGTACGTGTTAACACTAAGCAAAAATAAAAGAGCACTGATGCTACAAAGTTGAAAAAAGTCTAACACTACAGACTCTAGATAAGAGTCTATAGCTGAACTACTTGTGAAACCAATGTGCACCTTTTGTAGAGTCCAAAGCACTCAGAAGAGATGGAAGAGAAGGCTTTCACTTTAGTTAAGTGGCCACCGATGGATAGGAAGTCTACCAAACACAATCATCAGGTCCAAAGGTGAAATGGAAGTACTGAACTCAAAAGCAGCTGATGGAGACCACGAGTGATTCCACATTTTAGATATTTCCCATGGTCCAAAACAAGTTATTCACCAATGAGTGGTGAGCTGGGTGTTCAGCTTATTGCTGTTTCACAAGATTTTGCTTCTTAATAGAGATTAAAGTGATAATAATTTCATTAGCTGGGCAATTAGGAACATAATATCACTGATCAAATAAAGTCACTGCAGTTAATTTAATGTAATGTGCTCTGTACATGGACTCTAAAACACACTGAATGAATCAAATCAAATGCACGTATGAAGCTTTAAAATTTACTTCAGTCAATGATATATGAATCTATGCATACTGTATTTTCTGCCATACACGTCAGACCGCCATATAAGTCGCATCAGTCTAAATTTATCTAATCAAGTGGAAAAATCCATAAATGCGTTGCTTCGCTGTATACGTCACATCTATTATGCGTCACTGCTGATGCATCGCATTTGTTACGCCTCACCGCTGACAACCCGGAAATGTGGGCCAAACCCGGAAATGTGGGCCGGTGTTGTGCCACAAATCAATTGGGTGCTCAATGGTGGCCGCGGGAGCGTGCACGGGAGGACATTAACAAGATTAAAAACAATTATTTGTTTGCTCGAGATTATAGCAAAAGTTGTGTCTTAGTCTAACTTTTCCTAAATAAATGCACTTTGATGGTAAAATCAGCTGCATTTCACATGCTGATACGCGTAAATAGGCACGTGCACGTGAGGACTCGGTGTGCATTTTCACGAAATTTAACAAGAGAACCACCTAAAAAGAGTTGTTTGTTTGCTTGACTTTATTATAAAGGTGTGTCTCAGTAGAAATTTTCCTTATGCACTTCAGTTGTCAAATTAGCTGCATTTCGCCGGGGCGGCACAGCGAAATGAAACTGATTTGACAGTTGCTCCAGGCGAGCTGGTCAAAGGTGGCAGGATATGACAAGCTGATTGTGCCACTTTTACCCTATTGCATGACACAATGGAATGCCATACTACTCGAGTGCCATCTAGTGGCTGAAAATGGTAGTGTTTAATATTTTCAGTCAGAATGAATGAAAACAGCCATATATCAGCCAAATATCGGTTTATAAATATGGGAACAAATCGATAACTACGTCACTTCGGTGTAAGTCGCAGGGCATGTAAATTACAAAAAAACAACAACAAGAACTTATAGGCAGAAAAATACGGTGCAGTGCACATGCACACAGCATATTTGTGTAAGCATTTCATAGAACTAAACGAACAAGTTAAATACAAACTAAACACATTTCAATCCCAAATTATGTAATTTTAAAGTATTTTGGGAAGATAAACAACAGGAATGGTGTTTCTTCTTCATTCACTACTTCTACTTCTTCTTCTTTTCGGCTTTTCCATCTTTGGGGTCACCACAGCGAGTCATCCTCCTCCACCTCACTCTGTCCTCTGCATCCTCTGTCCTCACTCCAACTACCTTCATGTCCTCTCTAACTGCATCCATATATCTCCTCTTTGTCTTTTTCCTGGCAGCTGCATTTCTAACATCCTTCTACCAATATACCCACTGTCCCTCCTCTGGACATGTCCAAACCATCTCAGTCTGGCCTCCCTAACTTTATCTCCCAGTTGTTCAACATGTGCTGTACCTCTGATGATCTCATTCCTGATCTTATCCATCCTTGTCACTCCTAAGGAGAACCTCAGCATCTTCATTTCTGCCACTTCCAGTTCTTTCTCCTGTCTTTTTGTCAATGCCACTGTCTCCAGACCATACAACATAGCTGGTCTCACCACTGTCTTGTAAACTTTTCCTTTGACCTTTGCTGACACCTTGTTGTCATAAATCACTCCTGAAACGTTTCTCCATCCACTCCATCCTACATGGACTCTCTTTTTCACTTCTTTCCCACATTCACCATTTTCCAGGATAGTGGACCCCAAGTACTTGAAGTGCTGCACCTTTGTGACCTCTGCTCCTTGTAGCCTCTGTTCCACTGGCCTCCCTCTCATTCACACACATGTACTCTGTCTTATTACGACTGACTTTCATTCCTTCTTTCAAGTGCATACCTCCACCTGTCCAAATTCTCTTCCACCTGTTCCCTGTTCTCACCACAGAAGGGGCTCAGAGCTGATCATTGATGCAATCTCACCTCCACCTTGAAGCTATCTGTAACTCCTACAGCCCATCTCACCCCTGTCTTGCTGTCCTCATACATGTCCTGTACCAGTCTAACATACTTTTCTGCCACTCCAGATTTCTTCATGCAATACCACACCTCCTCTCTTGGCACTCTGTCATATGCTTTTTCTAAATCCACAAAAATACAATGGAGTTCTTTCTGACCCTCTCTGTACTTCTCCATCAGCATTCTCAAAGGAAAGATGGCATTTGTGGTGCTCTTTCTTGGCATGAAACCATACTGCTGCTCACAGATAGTCACCTCTTGTCTAAGTCTTGCTTCCACAACTCTCTCCCAGGTCTTCACCGTGTGGCTCATCAACTTAATTCCCTTGTAGTTGCTACAACTCTGTACATCACCCTTGTTCTTAAAAATGGGCACAAGCACACTTCTCCATTCCTCAGGCATTTTCTCACCCTCAAATATGCCATTGAATATTTGAGTCAAAAACCTCACTGCCATCTCTCCAAGACATTTCCAAACCTCCACTGGTATGTCATCAGGTCCTACTGCCTTCCCCTTCTTCATTCTTTTCAGAGCTTTCCGGACTTCACCCTCACTAATCTTTCTCACTTCCTGGTCCAGTTTCTTTGACCTCTACTCTTCTTTCTCTTTCATTCTCTTCATTCATTAGCTCCTCAAAGTACTCCTTCCATCTTCCAATCACACACTCTCCTCACTTGTTAGAACATTACCATTCCTATCTTTAATAAGCCTAACCTGTTGCACATCCTTTCCAGCCTGATCCCTCTGTCTTGCCAATCGGTACACATCCTTCTCACCCTCTTTAGTGTCCAGTCTCCCATACAACTCATATGCCCTCTGCTTTGCCTTAGCTACTTCCCTCTTTGCTCTACGTCCCATCTCCTTATATTCCTGTCTCCTCTCTTCAGTCCTCTCACTGTCATATTTCTTCTTGGCTAATCTCTTTCTTTGAACAGCGTCCTGCACTTCACTATTCCACCACCAGGTTTCCTTATCATCCATTCTCTGTCCAGATGACACACCAAGTACCTTCCTACCTGTCTCTCTAATTACTGTTGCTGTAGTAGCCCAGTCATTTGGAAGCTCTTTCTTACCACCCAGAGCCTTTAACAGCTCCTCTCTGAATTTCTCACAACATTCTTCCTTCTTCAGCTTCCACCATTTGGTTTTCTTCTCTGATTTTACTCTTTTTCTCTTCTTCACAACAACAGTCATTCTACACACAA
>JBBPBX010008487.1:0-12751 GCA_038048925.1 Garcialebias charrua | reverse complement strand
TTTTTGCTACTTTTTCTTTTCTTTTGTTTATTGTTTAATGTATTTGTATCATTGATGTTCATCATTCTTTAGTTTGTAGCAGGTCGCTTTCATAAATGAGCCCTCGAAGCTCAATAAGATTTATCTGACTAAATAAAGGTTGAATGAATATATAGAGATACTGTACAGCATTAATTACACCACTGATGGATTTATCTACATTAGCCTAATCTTTAGCTCCCTAAACTATTTTTTTCCTAAACCACTCGGTTGAAATTTTTTCTGCTGCAAGAGTGTAATTATAGGATTTTTATTTACCAACTGATGACCTCAAGAAGACATTTGAGATTAAATTTGATTTTTTATTCATTTTTTAAGACACAACCGGGTCGAGTTAGCATAGCTTTAGCTCTGTATATTTCGTAATTTATAGCTCCAAAACCACTCGGTAGATATATTTTTCTGCTGCAAGAGTGTAATTATAGGGTTTTTATTTACCAACTGATGACCTCAAGAAGACATTTGAGATTAAATTTGATTTTTTATTCATTTTTTAAGACTCAACCGGGTGGACCTAGCTTCGGTTTAGCTCTGTATATTTCGTAATTTATAGCTCCTAAACAACTTCCAACCATTTCAACCAAAAAATAAATAATTATATTCTTGTCCTTACTTCTGAATTCAATTCTGTGTTCGTTCAGGTCGCTGTCGTTGTAATCCTCCTGACAAATCACGGAGTTGGTCGTGACGCTTCTGTTGGTGAAATCCTGCCTTTTCAACCGGACAAACCTCACCCAAGCTCTGAAAGCTAGGTTTTTTTTGGTGCAGGAAATAGATGTCCAGACAAACTGGAGTTCGAACAACCCCCGCACACACAAATATTAACCATTATTGGACCTCTTTTGCTTCAAAACAATTCAATACAATACAACAACGTTCCGACTACGTCGCCCCCTCTTCTTTCGTCACGTGTCACGTGACTCCAAAACCGCGCGTTTTTTTTTTTAGGCTCTGCGATTTCCTCCTGATTTGTGGCTGTAAGGCTGTTGGTATTAATTTGGAAAGCAGGGAGGATTATCAAAATTACTGTATTACCTCTAAATATTATTTTTCTGTCCAAAAAACTAACATGAAACATGCAGTTTAACAGCTCGTCTCTGAATTTCTCACAACATTCTTCCTTCTTCAGCTTCCACCATTTGGTCTTCTTCTCTGATTTTACTCTTTTTCTCTTCTTCGCAACAACAGTCATTCTACACACAACCATCCGATGCTGTCTGGCCACGCTCTCCCCTGCTACAACCTTACAGTCTCCAATCTCCCTCAGGTTTCCTCTTCTACACAGAATGTAGTCGACCTGTGTACTCCTTCCTCCACTCTTATAGGTCACTCTATGTTCCTCCCTCTTTTGGAAATAGGTATTGACTATAGCCATTTCCATTCTCTTGGCAAAATCCACCACCATCTGTCCTTCCTGGTTTCTTTCCTTGACACCAAACCTACCCATCACTTCCTCATCCCCTCTGTTTCCTTCACCAACATGTCCATTCAGGTCTGCTCCAATCACCACTCTTTCCTCCCTGGGGATACTCTCTATCACTTCATCCAAATCTTTCTCCTCCCCATCACATCCAACCTGTGGAGCATAACCACTGACTATGTTTAGCATCAGACGTTCTCCTTCTACCTTCAGACACATCACCCTATCTGACACTCTCTTCACCTCTACTACATTCTTTGCCAACTCCTCGTTCAAGACCACCCCTACTCCATTTATCTTTCTATCCACACCACCTCCTCCTCCATAATCACATCAGAGCAGTTGTTAAAACTAGTTTTTTCCATCTGAGGCAGCTGGCTAAGGTGAAGCCGATTCTTTCTAAGCAGCATTTTGAAACAGTAGTTCACGTCTTTGTGACCACTCGGCTGGACTACTGTAATGCACTCTATATAGGAATCAGTGATTCGTGTATCTCTCAGCTTCAGAGGGTACAGAACGCTGCTGCACGACTTTTAACTGGCACACGAAAGTTTGACCACATTACTCCTGTTTTAGCCTCCCTGCACTGGCTGCCCGTACATTCCAGGATTCATTTTAAAGTTCTTTTATTTGCTTTTAAAGCGCAAAATGGTCTTGCCCCGCCCTATCTGTCTGAGTTGCTGCAGCCATACACACCCTCTCGATCCCTCAGGTCATGTGATCAGCTGCTCCTGAGTGTCCCAAAGACAAAACGCAAGCTCAGAAGAGACCATGCTTTTGCTGTGGCAGCTCCTAAACTGTGGAACAACCTTCCCTTGAACATCAGACAGGCCTCTTCCCTGTCTGTTTTTAAATCTATTCTTAAAACACTTCTCTTCTCCCTGGACTATGACACCATCTGCGATGTTGACTTTTAATAATTTTAATCGCTTGTATTATCTGATTGTATGATTCTTCAACTTTTATTATGTGACTCTTAATTATTTTAATCATTTTTATTACCTGATTGTGATTGTTTTGTTGTGTGTACAGCACTTTGGTCCAGTAGGTGTTTAAAGTGCTCTATAAATAAAGCTGGTATGGTATGGTATAAAGATAACGGCATTTTCTTTTCTTTTTTAGTTCTTTTTTTATATAACTCAGCTGCCTCTCCTGACTCACCTGTCCCTCTTCAGTCACCAGCATCACCAGTACCTTCTGCATCACCTGCACCTTCTGCATCACCTGCCCCTCCATAAAGGTAACAGCATTTTCTTTTCTTTTTTATTTATTTTTTATATAACTCAGCTGCCTCTCCTGACTCACCTGTCCCTCTTCACTCACCAGCATCACCAGCACCTTCTGCATCACCTGCCCCTCCAAAAAGGTAAGGACTTTTTTTTCTTTTTTTATATATAACTCAGCTGCATCTCCTGACTCACCTGTCCCTCTTCACTCATCAGTACCTTCTGCATCACCAGTACCTTCCACCTCAGCTGACTTTCTGGACTCACCTGCCCCTCCTCACTCACCTGCACCAGCATCACCATCTGCATCACCTGCCCCTCCACCTCAGTTGCCTTTCTGGACTCACCTGCCCCTCCTCACTCACCTGCACCAGTATCACCAGCACCTTCTGCATCACCTGCCCCTCAACCTCAGCTGCCATTCTGGACTCACCTGCCCCTCCTCACTATCCTGCACCAGCAACTTCTGCAGCTCCCTCCCAATAAGCCTTTCTCCCTCCCTTACAACACCCCTTCCATAAAAGTAAGGACATTCTCTTCTCTTTTTTATAGTACAGTGTACAGTACACTACTGTATTTTTTTTACTGTTTTATTTCATTATTAAACGTACTGTACAGTATCTAAAAAAAGCTAACCATAAGCAGCTGGTTTTGGCTGTCATCAGCCAACTGGTTGATCCACTGTGAGAGGGTGCTATTTATAAGACTGAGCTGAATACAGCACATCAGACTGAGGAAGTCTTTTGGACGAAAGACAAAACGTTTCTACATTTTTTTTTTGCTTCGTTTTGTCTTTTGAATGTCCAGGGGACCAGACTTAGCTTTTTTAGATTTTTCTACCTGGATTATTGAGCATGCATCAGGGTACTGTGCAGTATTTTATGTGTTTTTTTTATAATTGTTTGGGGTACTGTGTTAGCTAGCCGCTTGGGAATAAAGTAATGTACATGTTTATGGTACAGTATGTATACGCTTGTTTTGTCTCATGTTGACAACAAACTAATAAAAATTGAGTTTTGTTACCTTTAAAAATGTCTCATCTTGTACTTAAATTTTTGAGCTCTGTCAACTCACTTTCCTGGGTTAAAAAAGTGAAAACTTTAAAGTCTTGTTAAATGAAAAAAAGGGGCTTCGTTTTGTCCTGGTATAGAGTAGGGAGAACAGTACAGCATGGTTTGTGGATAACAGACGAGATGAGAGAACCCATGCATGTACACGGAGAACATGCAAACACATGCAGAAAGACCCCTGGCTGGGATTTTAACACCTGAAAAAGTGCTACCAACTGCGCCATTGTGCAGCCTCAAAACTGTAAATTTACTCCAAACCCAATTTTAGGTCTTTTGCAGCTTCACGATAAAAAATTTTCATGTGTTCAATGGTTAGATGTATGGAGTCTTTTTGGAGCTGGTATACAAGTTTTTAGCTACTTCTCTCAATTCATGATAAATAAAGGTTCTGGACCAAATTAGTCCACCTCCGATATGAGTATCATAAACGGGTCCAAAACGGATCCGGGCTGGATGAAGCATTCCATGAACGGGTCCAAAACGGATCCGGGCCGGATGAAACATTCCATGAACGGGTCCAAAACGGATCCGGGCCGGATGTACCCAAAAACCCTCTTTAATGAGTGGATCCGGATAGGGTCCGGGCCATATCCGATCTGGATCTGTGATCCGGATCCTAATCGGATCCGATCCAGTGTGCAAGTGGACTCCGATCCGGATCCGTTTTAAGCATCCGTTTTGGATCCTACGGTAGATCCGAAACGGATCCGGTCCGGAATCCGTTTGCTATCTGGGAACTCTCAAGCGTTCACGGAAGCGAAAACGCTTTTACTGAAGTGTTGAGACAAGAGGATTGTTTTAGGGAAAGTGTCTAGAAATAAGAAGAATCGAGGAGCCATTTATAAGATACTTGGATTAGCGTCTCAACATTTCTAAAACAAATCTGTAAAGCTCAACTTGATTTGAATTTCAACTTTAGGCAGCATTCTGATTCATGTGTGCACATATTAAGAATACCAGCCTATTAAAGAATGACAATGATCATTCAACATATTGAAACATAACACTGTTCACATGAATAACACAAGGTTATACTTTGATTATATCTGAATCAAACAAAATTAAAAGAGTAGAAATAGTCTCTTTGTGAGTGAATCTGTCCTTTGATTCAAACTAATGGAATAAATTGTGTTAAATGTCTGTTTACTGAGAGGCTCAGTAAAAAGCATCACTGAACAGTTCAAAACAACTCAGTTGACCATGGGTAGGTCCACTACAAAAGCAAATCAAAAATTTTAAATGTTACTTTGACCACATGTAAGAAAATAATGAAAGACCACCAAGACACCTATGACCACTCTGAAGGAGGTATAAGCTTCAGTAGATGAGCTGGGAAGGACTGTTCAGTACATGAGGTGGAACAAAATTGTGTACTCAAGGTCCCAGTTACATCCAAAAATAGCAAAAAAGTGTAAAATAAAGATCTAAGATATACTGTATGCTAAACGAACGCTAAACAGTATGATAAAAATCTAAGATGTGGGATGAAATGTAAGATGTAGCATGAAGCTAAACTCTAACTTTGACCCCTGACCCCTGGGTGTCTACCAGACTCACCATGAGTTGTTTTCTTTAAAAGTTACCTCTGACTTCAATAATGTCTGATGTTTTTACACATTCACTGCCCTTGGACACATTAGTCTGACTAATGTTTACCTTAATTTTGCCTTTGTTTTTAAGAAAGAAAAACAAATCCTTAATGAAGTTTGTTCTATTGGATTAAGTGTGAACATGAATAATTTTGGTTGTTGTTTTCAATCATTATAATGAAATCATGTGAAATATAATGTGTTTAACATATTTCACTGTTCTGTTTTGCAGAAAGTAGATTTTCCTTCAGATACATCTGTCGTGAATGTTTTTTGAGCTGGGAGCCGTTTTCTTCAGAGGGGAGTCATAATGTCCCCTGGTTAGCCAAAACATCTTCTGAGAGCTGGGGCCTCATGTATCAAAAACCTGCGTGGATTTCCTACTGAAAAGTGACGTACGGTGAAATCCAGAAAAGTGTCTACGCACAAAAAGATCCAGATTTATCAAACTGTGCGTACACCTGAATCCACGCACATTCCTTTTGTACATCACAATTGACGTGGAACTGAGCGCACGTGAGACACCTCCCCTGACACGCCTACATTTACATATGTTAAACAGATGCAAATTACTTCCTGCATGTGTGAAGGACATGTTTGTTTGATCCCTGCGCGATCAGAAATCATTTCTAGATTCGGGAAAATAATGAATTCAATATAATATGAGTGAGGACAAACATCCTAAGTAAGAATAGTAATAAAATGTGTTCATCATGCAAAGAACGAGTGATTGTCGGTATTTGTGTGCGCGCGCACCCTGCTGTGGTGCGCGAACCGGCTCATTCATTCATTCTGTGTGGAAATATTAACTTTGCGCACGAGTTTATTACCATTATTACTGTAAACACAGAGGAACTTACTTGGATGTTTGCTAGAACATAGATCTTTGTTTATGTAGATGATGTGAAGAAACGAGTCTGTGCGTCTTGGTGGAGACTTTTCATGACATGATGTTGGAGTCTCCAGACGCAGCGCGCGCCCCGCAGCCCTGTGCGCAGTCTGTCTGTGAAGCTTTTGCTCTCCTACAAGTTATATAAGGTGTACTTTCACGTGTCATTTTGGAGAAATCTACAATAAACGCAGATAATGAAACACCTCCAGCTGCCGTGTCGACACCGGTGAGGGTGCGCGCGGCGCGCTCCAAGCGCGACCACTCAGCCTTTGGAATCATATTGTTGTGTCAAATGACAGTTTTGACTTTTTAATTGCACCTCATTTGAACTCATTTTTCTTTCAACCTTTATTTTCTGTTAGATTATATAAATCAGACAGAGGGGGAGCTCTAGCCTAAAACTGTGGTGTAGCTGCTGTGATGCTGATTAGTGTCTTAATGCAGGTGTGTGGTTCTTTGTCACAATCAGTGCCAGTGCATGAAGGAAGGTAGACACGCACCGGTGAGTAGCAGTTTCAATAAACCTGTCAGTTTTGAGTCTAGAAGCAAACTTATGGTAAACAACACAGTAGTTTGAGGTGATTTTAGGCCCTTTGTGATTTAGAAGGCCCTCTGTGTTTGTTTAGTTCCATTGTAAGTCTCTTGTGAGTTTTGAGTTAAGTTGACCAAATGCTGTTTGAGACTCTTTAAGTTAAATCATCCATTTTAGTTTAGATTACACATTTAGTCTTTCTATATTGTGAATTTCATGAAAGCAATTAGTATTTTGTAAGCTTAGAAATGAATCATGCAAGTCAAATATTACTTTTATTTCTCTAATCCTTAAATTACTTGCATGAAAATCCCAGTGATTTAGGCATCTTTTGTTGGCTTTGTTGGGCTGGATTTATTGGCTAAAAACAATTGTTTGTAATTATTTATTTGATGTAATTAGGTAAGATACAATTAAGATAACAAATGACAATAAAGTATTACAGTAACATTTATTAGAACATTTAGAAGAATTATCAAGAAATGGTCAAAAATAATATAGTAAATGGTTAAATGCTTTAAAATGGTTACTTCCTTGTTTGTCAGAATATGTGTTTACACAAGTTAAAATATGAATTTTGTATGTATTTATATGGTTTAAGTGATTGAGAACATTGGAAGCTAAGCTGTTGATCTGTTTTTTTTCCTAAGGTTTTCAACCTATTCATCCTATTCATCCTATTCATACTATTCATTCTACTGATTCTGCTGCTACTGCTGTAGAACCATCTGTGAGAGAAATTAATAAAGTTGATGAAGTGAGTTGAGCCTACGTCTACCTTCTTCCTGGATCTTTCAAGTCAGATCAGCACTGGTTGAAGAAAAGACTTGACAGTTGAAAACCGAGCGAACAGCAAGGAGTAAAGATAAACGGCTTTGCAAATCCAGGTGCTGTGGACGCAAGGACAGAATGGCAGAAGAAGTCAAACAGCTCAAGAAGGAGCGGACTATTGCCAAGAGCCTTTTCACTCGTCAAGCCAACATTGTCATGAGAGATGCAAATATAATGGTTCATGGAGAACTAATGGAGGAATTTAAGAAACTTTCTGAATGTCTCAAAGAACTATTAGAAAGAAATGACAATTATATGTCAGGACTATTATCACTGGCAGACACAACAAAAGATGAGGAACCATATATTGAACAGCAAGAGGAGATTGATCAAACAGCAAGAGAGGCTGAAGAAAAATTTAAACTCATAAGAGAGACTGTTCAAGATAACTTGTGGTCCAGATATGGCCAGCAGGAAGTGATAACAGCTGTCCTGGAGGCTGAAGAAAGTGGACAAATAGCAACCGACTTGCCTGTCTTGAACATAAATGTTGAAGGCTTTGAGGTCCACATGAACCTTTTGGAAAAAAGGGTAAAGCAAGCTATTGAAACCATGCTAGTCTGGGAGCGATGGATCCCTGTAGAAGAGAGAAGAACTTTTGATACAAGAGTGAAAAACTTAAAATCAATGAAAAATAAACTTGAACTGAGAAGGGCAGAATTTGTCACATGTCGGGTCACAGAAGCCACTAGTGGGAGGAGTGGAGTACCATTGCTGACACCCGTTGGTGCAAACCCAATTTTAAGACTAAAACCTACATCTCTTCCCATTTTCATTGGTGATAAACGAGAATATTATAGATGGAAGAAGGAGTGGGAAAGTTTACAAAAGCAAGGGGAGCCAACTGGATCGATGGAGGTGAAGAAAATTCAACTTCTGGACAGTATTGATGGAAAACTAGCAAAAGAGCTAAGACTGTCAACGTACAACTCTGCTGACGACATATTCAGAGTACTCTCAAACAGGTATGGGAACAAATCTCTAATAGCAATAGAAATCTTAGAAGATTTGGAGAAATTACCACCTGTGAAAGGAAACCAACCAAGAAAAGTAATTGACTTGATCCAGGTGGTGGAAAAGGCACTGACGGATCTCACTGACCTGGGAGACACCGGTGCACTTAAGAACCCACTAATGATAAAGACAATAGAAAGCAAACTTCCAGACTTTGTGAAGAGGGACTGGCTCATGTTCATGATGGATCCTAGTAACAACGTAACAACGGACAACCATTTTGACATGCTTCTAAACTTCCTACAAAAGCAGGAAGGCATACTGGAAAGGCTGGAGCAACTGAAGATCGCTGATAAGCCAGATCATTACCCAGTCAAGAGACCAGAGAAGAAGTTTGCCAACACCAAAACCACAAAAAGTGAGCATGAAAATGTATGTGGTGTGTGTGGGGAAGAGAGACATTATAATAAACTTTTCTTCTGTAGAAAGTTTAAGGCTCTGACTGTTCCAGAGAAGAAAGCCACTTTAAAGAAATTAGGGTCATGCATGAAATGTCTCTGCTGGCATTCTGATGGAGGAAGTTGTAAAAATGCATACCTCTGCAGGAATAAAGAGTGCAAAAAGGGAGGCTCAGCTGACCACCACTACTTCCTCTGCCCCAAAAACACCAAAGTGGATGATGAGGTCTTACGGAAAAGTAGTCCGAGTAAGACCAAACTGACAGCTGACCAAGAAAATTTCTTGTCTGAATTGTCTCCAGAAATGGCAGAGAGGTGCAGGATGGCATTCACAAATGGAAATACCCGAGCAGGTAACTCAATCAAAGCTCCCTCTAAACTACTTGAAAAGCATGGACTGTCTGAGCTGCCAGTCATTCTGATGTTAATGGAGGTAACAGCTAATGCAGGTCAGAAGATTGGAACACTTATAGACCTGGCATCTGACACAAATTACATCACACATAAGGCCGCTGACCGTCTAGGACTACGCAGTGAGGAAATGACTCTAGTGTTATATGGTGTGGGTGGAATGTCCATGAGAGTGAACACAAAGAGATACCTCCTCAGAGTCCGCATTCAAACACCTACAGGGAAGGTGAGAGCACATGAACTGATTTGTTATGGGCTGGATGAAATTGCCAAAGTCCATAAAGAAATTGAACCAAGAAAACTTCAAACCTTCTTCCCAGAAGTGGAGCTTGAAGAACTGAAAAGGCCTAAAGAAGTTGAGTTACTGATCAGTCACCGTGAGGGAAGACTTGCCCCTCAAAGGGTCAGAGTGGTTGGAGACCTTGTCTTGTGGGAAGGCCCTCTGGGAAAGACTGTAGGTGGTGCTCATCCTAGTTTGTTTGAGAATGTTGAAATGGCAGCACACATGTCAAAAACTCACTTTGCTCGGTCAATGCGGACTGCTGCGGTGAAATACAAGGAGTTTCCAGTTCACCCAAGCCCAGAAAAAGTCCCGCTATATACAACTACAGTTACCACAACCTGTGACTTCCTCGAATGGTGGAGATGGGAGAGCATTGGCGCATCCTGTGAGCCTAAATGTGGAGGGTGCCGTTGTGGCAACTGTCAGCCTGGTGGGAAGGAAATGACCCTTGCAGAAGAGAAGGAGCTGGAAATAATAAGAGAAGGACTCACTTATGTCATGGAGGATGTTCATGTCAATTCACCACATTGGGATACAAAGTATCCATGGACAGAGGATCCTGACACACTCCCTAATAATAGGAATGCTGTCCAAGCCACATTCTTAAGAACAGAAAAGCAACTAGAGAAAGAACCTGAATGGAAGAAAGCATATACTGATCAAATTCACGAAATGGTGGACCAGGGTGCAGCTATCAAGCTCACTGAGGAGATGAAAGAAAGTTGGGAAGGCCCTGTGTGGTATGTGAGTCACCTGGTTGCCCCAAATCCTCACTCAGTGACAACTCCTGTTCGGTTGGTGTGGAACAGTAGCCAAAAATTCAAAGGACTTAGTATGAATGATATCCTTCTAAAAGGACCTGATGTGCTTAATCCCATCAGGGCTGTCCTACTACGATTTAGGCAAGGTGTGTTTGCAGCCTTAGGAGACATCAAAAAGATGTATAATTCAGTCTGGCTGGAGGACCGTGAAATGCATCTACACTGGTTTCTCTGGAGAGATCATCCTGTAAACGACATTGAGGAGTTTGCCATCACCAGAGTAAACATTGGTGACAGACCAGCTGGATGCATTGCACAACTAGCAATGAGAGAAACTGCAAAGCTACCAAGCTTTACTCACCTGGAAGAAGAACACAGAGTTCTAGAAGAGGACACCTATGTGGACGACATCCTCACTTCCCATAACAGCCTTGAAACGCTAAGTTTGATCACGCAAGGAGTGGAAAAAATACTAAAAGCAGGAGGCTTACACTTAAAACCCTGGGTGTGGTCTGGTCAAAGTGGGAGGCAAACGAGCATGGGAGACATCCAACCAAAAAACCTAAACCCTCAGAGCAAAACCATTATCCTCCCAAATCAAATGAGGGATGAAGATAACAAAGCTCTTGGTATAGGCTATGATACTGAAGAAGACAAACTGTACATGCTAACCTCAATAAATTTCTCTAAGAAGAGAAAGAAAATGCGGATGGGTATGAATGGATGGAATCTTATCAAAGATGAGGTAAGGCCTGCAACACCAAATCCACTGAGCAGGAGGGTGTTATTGAGCCAAGTAGCCAGTCTCTATGACCCAATTGGCCTTGTTGCCCCAGTAAAACAAAATGGTTCAATCCTTATAAGAAAGGCATTCCAAGAAACTGCTAGTGGGAGGATGAATCATGAGACCTGGGACAAGCCACTCTCAGCTGGACTCAGAGAGGAAGCCATCAAACTCTTTGAAGAATATGCCAACCTAAGCCAGATTAAATTCCCCAGAAGTCTGACACCAACTGACTGGAAGGGTCAACCTGTTGCAGTCACCTTTTCAGATGGGAGTGACAAGACTTATGGAGCTGTTATGTACCTCAGATGGAACACAGCACATGGAGCAGAGGTCCGCTTTGTGGAAGCAAAGGCCAAACTAACTCCACTTGACCAAAAAGGAGAAGCTGTAAAAGCTGAAATCTGTGGAGCAGTTTTTGCAGCTCGACTCCGTAAGTACTTTGAGCGACAGTCAAGAATGCAGGTGGAGCGCTGGTTTCATTTAGTTGACAGCCAAACAGTACTTGGAGCTATTCAGAGAGAGAGCTACGGATATCAAACATTCTACGCTAACCGTATTGGTGAAATCCAAAAGATTGCACCAGTCAAAGATTGGTGGTGGGTTCCTGGTGAGTTAAACATTGCGGACATCATAACAAGAGGAAGCACAGCTGCAGAGCTGAATGAAGGATCTGTTTGGCAAAATGGTCCAAATTTTCTTAAATCACCAGTGGAGGAGTGGCCCATAAAGTCACCTGGAGAAGTCGCCGCTCAAGTTAGAGAAAATGTGAATAAACTCCAAAGAAAAGCTTTCACAGCCGCCATCACAAGAAGCCAGACTAAACAAAACAAAACTCGGCAACCTCCACAAGCAGGCCAGCAAGATCAAGTCCAAGATCCAGCTATTGCTGGAGGAAATCAGAGAGCTGGCTGGGTCAACAAACTGGTCACTGTAGAAAGATACAGCACCCTACAAAAGCTTGTTGACATGGCTGCATGGATCTACCGAGCTGTTAAAACTTGGATGGAGAAGTGGAGGAGAAAAAAAAAAGACCTGATAAAGGAATCATCAGAGAGCAAACGTAAGAGTGTGCCCAAGCTACCCAGTCTCCAGCACCAACTCTGCAAAAGGACAAAGTAGACTGAAGTTCCCTGCCACCATCTTACACAGGGATGTGAGACGCCTCATTGTCCTCCTTCCCATAGAAGAACAACAACAAAAAGACTCTGGGAAAGTTGTGTGACCTCCTTGGGTTTTCACCAGGAGCTCAAGTGGGAGGTGTTGTGTCAAATGACAGTTTTGACTTTTTAATTGCACCTCATTTGAACTCATTTTTCTTTCAACCTTTATTTTCTGTTAGATTATATAAATCAGACAGAGGGGGAGCTCTAGCCTAAAACTGTGGTGTAGCTGCTGTGATGCTGATTAGTGTCTTAATGCAGGTGTGTGGTTCTTTGTCACAATCAGTGCCAGTGCATGAAGGAAGGTAGACACGCACCGGTGAGTAGCAGTTTCAATA
>JBBPBX010008486.1:30972-62404 GCA_038048925.1 Garcialebias charrua | reverse complement strand
CATAAATAAATAAAATTTTAATTAACAAATCTAGACCCCGACACACCCACGCCCGTCCCCAAATGTGCTGTTGGTGAGTGTTGTTGTAAAGTGTACTTAAAAAGGAAAGAGAAGGATTAAGCACCTCCTTTAACCTCTGCACCACCACTCCCCTGCAACAATACAGCAAATGAGTGAATGAATTAACTTTATTTTAAAAGGGACAATGCACAACTCAAACATAAATGTCACCATTTGATGCGTTGTACCAGTTTATAGCAAAAGCTTATCCAAATCTGCAGTCCCTTGACAAGTTTACAAAAATGAATATGCATTAATAAAAAAAGACAGAAAATACAACGCTATAAATTGCTTTCAAATTACAATACGCAGACACACGTACAGACTCAATCATTGGCACACACACTCTTACAGTTAATATTTACATACCTGAGCAGTTTTTAACAGTTTTTTTCTTATTTGAAAACTCTCAAAGACCTGCTCCTCATATCATCGTGTGTTCCACTGATTAGTAGTCTTTACAGAAAAACTGATTGCCTGGTAACAGTACGGAAAAACAGATGACACAATCTGTCACAGACGATATTCTCATAGATTGGCATGTCTCTAAGCGGTGAGTATACACAAAATCAGACAGTGGAGGGGGGGGGCAGACCATTTGCATTCGTACACGCCAAGCAAGATGGCGTCTGGTGCGTTGGGTGCGGCTGTTCGTTCTGGAGTAGCTGGTCATCCAAAAACAAATTTTGAAATCTGTGTGTACAAAACGACAGATGGTAAAGTAATAGTTGAGGATGAGCTTCTGAACTTTATTGTTGTTAAAATGAGAACTCTGGCCACCGATGAAATTGTTCTGCTGGTGTCAAACAATTTCTCTTCTGAATGGATCGAGGAGTCCAAGCGGATATTGTTTGAAATGTGTCCAACTTCAACACATTGTGTGAAGCACAAGGGGCCTCAGAAGGACGCCAATAATGTCAAAGATTGCTTAAAAGTGCTTAATGAGTGTGGCAATAATATTCCCAGATTTGTGTCACACAATTTGGATGAACTGCCTCCTGTTGGATTCGAACATTTGGACGCATCTGCGCTCCTCAGCAGAGTTCAACAGCTGAGCTGGGACATAACCAACCTGAGAGCAACTCTGGATAATCAGAGATGTGAAAATGAGGACGTGAGGACATCTACAGCGGCCATGGAGCTCCGAGTAACAGCTTTGGAGAAACTACAAACGCGCGCACCTCCTGGCCGAGGAGACGCTGCTGGACGGGCCAACGCCCCTGCGCGGGGGATTCCCAGGGAGACACGGGAAGTGACGTCACCTGCTCCTGACATTCCGGGAAGCTCCGAATGTTGCATTCCTGGGCCGAGTGATGTTCTGACCGCCACACTTCAGTCCCCATCGTGGAGTACTGTGTTAAAGAGAGGTGCACGCAAGCGGGCCGACACAGCGACACAACCTGCTCTGCAGGTCCGCCCGAAAAAGGAGCTGCGGAGAAAATTGGGCATAACTGGCACCGGAGCAGACGGAAACATCCCAGTGATTAAAACCAGACTGGTGAGTGTTTTTGCTACGAGGTTTTCTCCAGAGGTAGATGAGGATACCCTGCGCGCCTATCTCTCTGATAAACTGGGAAGATCTGTGACGTGCAGGAAAATAGAGTCGACAAATAGCAGATTTGGGTCATTTCACGTGAGGGCTGAATGTGAAGAAGTCTCTGAACTGTACGACGCACAGCTTTGGCCAGCAGGAACTTATGTCCGCCGATATTATGAGGCTCGCAAATTAAAGGCGAGTGTTCATGTGGAGAAGTCTGAAGGCAGCTCTGCACCTGGCGCTACACCTGCTGTGCGTCCACCTCTCGAGGCTTCCAGCGAGGCAAGCGCTCGTGGTGATAATTAATCAACATGACTCTTAATATCAGTTCATACAATGTCAGGGGTCTGCGCGTCGGGCAGGATGAAGCAGATAAATCTCGCCGTCATGTTGTCAACAAACTCTTAGAAACCTGTGATATACTGTGTGTGCAGGAGACATTCTTATCTAAGCAGGACTTGGAAAGGTTAAACTCTATTCATAAAGACTTTTATGGAGCAGGGGAATCCACCACTGACTGTTGTGATAGGATACTCCGTGGCAGAATCCCTGGTGGTGTTGCGGTGCTTTGGCATAAGAAGTTTGACCAACAAATCAAAGTGATCAGGCTGAATGTTGACTGGGCGATAGGACTTGAGTTCTGTGATGGGGATAAAACAATCACCATACTGAACGTGTATACTCCTTATGAGTGCTCAGAGAATGAGTTTGAATATTTAAATAGACTGGCCTATATCATGGCTTTCTTACAGGAACATGCAGTAAGCAGTCTTTTTATTGTTGGTGATCTGAATGCTGACCTCTCTGATCAAAGGTCTACGTTTGCAAACCATTTAAAACATTTCTGCTCGGATAATGGTCTCTCACTCTCTAGTGAATTACTTTTGCCAAGGGACAGCTACACTTACATCAGTGAGGCATGGTATACCACCTCCTGGTTAGATCATTGCATTTGTACAAGTGATGCTCATAACACCATTGATTCAATGAGAATTAATTATGAGCTATCTACATATGATCATGTGCCCCTGTCCCTCTCTATAAATCTGGACAATGTGCCTTCTCTTACTTCTGTGAGTTGTGATATGCCTGAAGTACAAATTAATTGGTCCACATTAAAGGAAGGGGACATCAATTGTTACCTCACCCAGAGTGAGACCAGGTTGAGTAACAATGAGCTGCCTAAATCTGCTGTAACATGCACTGATATCAACTGCCTGAATCTGCAGCACAGAGTTGAATTGTGCTCACTGTATGAACAGATTGTGGATTCTCTGCTTATCTCAGGTCGACATCTGTGTAAAATCAAGAACTTTAAAGCTAAATTAGGCTGGAATGAGTATGTTGAGAAGTCTCACACTGAGGCAAGAAGGGCTTACAAAGCCTGGGTTGAATCAGGTAAAGCTAAATGTGGTCCTCTATTTGCTAATATGAAAGGTTCAGTATGCAGTTTCTGTAGAACTGCAGCAGTTAGAAATATTTTCAACAGGCAAAGCATTCTGATCCCTCCCCCTCAGAGCCATATGTGGCTCTGCCCCCTTGTGGTCTGTTGAATTTCAAATTCAAGCTCTGTTTTTATTGGCTGATTCAAATTCAAGCTCTGTTTTTATTGGCTGGTTACAAACTCTGTTTTTATTGGCTGGAAAATGGCGGGTCACCTTTTCTTTTTAGAAATGCTTATTTACCACCTGGAGAAGCAAGGGGACAATATATATATATATTTTTTTTCAGAGATTACCTGGCTAACATCAGTCTGTCAGGAGGTAGTGACAGAGTGAAGAAATATGTTCATAAAAAAAGCTACATACTGAAGCTTGAAGGAGGCAAATGCAAAATTTAAATATGCCTTACAGTTCTTTAAAAGACATGAGAATTCTCTCAGGGCTGAATCACTGGCTAGGAAGCTACAAAGTAAATGCCTTACAGATTTCTGCACAGAAATAAAAAAGATGAGTAATAATAAAAGGTCTTTACCAACACATATTGATGGCGTGAGCGGAGCAGCAGAGATCACTGATCTATGGAGGAAACATTATGAAGATATTTTTAATGCTGTTAAAAGTAATTCATTTGTGGTTGGACATATTGATGGAAATGAAAATGTGGTTGTGTCCCCAAGAGAAATCTCTGAGATTGTGATGACGCTGGATAACAACAAGTCAAGTGGGTCAGACAGGGTATCTGCTGAGCATCTGAAATATGCAAGCAGGAAATTATGCCCCCTACTTGCAATGTGTTTTACGGGCTTTTTAACTCATGGAGTTCTACCTGACAAATTACTGTCTGTCATTTTAGTTCCGATTGTGAAAGATAGAGCTGGTAGAATTAACAGTAGGGATAATTACAGGCCTATAGCCCTGGCCAGCACCTTATCTAAGGTGCTGGAGAGGGCTATTTTGAATATAATGCGAAGAAAAGCAACATCATGCTTGTGCGGAGCAGAGAAGACTCCAAATTGATGTTCCCTGACTTCTTTCTGTCGGGCAACAGGCTGGATGTCAGTGATGAATATAAATATTTGGGGCACTATTTGACTGCAGACCTGTCAGATGATAGAGACATTTACAGACAATGCCGTATGCTCTATGGTCAAGCTAACACGCTGATCCGTAGGTTTGGAATGTGCTCATCATCTGTTAAGATCCAACTCTTTAAGGCCTACTGCACTCCTTTGTACACCGCTCACCTGTGGAGACGTTATAAAAAGAGCAGTATGTATAGACTAACTGTGGCATATAATGATGGCCTTCGAATGATGCTGAGGGTACCTCGATGGAGCAGTGCGAGCAAAATGTTTGCAGATGCAGGTGTGCCTACCTGCCAAGCGGTGCTGCGTAACCTCATGTATAGATGCATGTGTAGATTGTCTGTATCTGAAAACTGCATCATCACTACACTGACCAACCCTGGACTAAGCTCTGTGAGATACTTTTCTATTTTAAGGACTCATTGGCGGATGAGCCTCTATAGGAAAGCTTTTTAATCTTTTATTCTTATTTTATTTCTTTATAGGAAAGCTTTTTAATCTTTTTAATCTTTTTTATGTTTTATTCTTTTTATATACATATATGGATCTTATATTGTATCTGAAATAAAGAAACTACTACTACTACTACATTTACGATTTTATAAATAAGACACGTTACAAAATAATCTAAAGTTTTCAAAGCTCAAAAGCTTGTACAATAATAATAATAATAATAAATTCAATTTATACCGCACTTTTCATTAATAAAAATCTCAAAGTGCTACAACAATAAAAACAAGTGATAAAATCAAATAAAATCAATAATGGTATTAACTAAGATTAAAAACAGAATCATGTGGAGGCAGAATAGGCCTGCTTAAAAAATAAATAAATAAATAAATAAAACAAGTGATAAAATCAAGTAAAATCAATAATACTATCAACCAAGATCAAAGATAAAATCATGCGGGGGCAGAATAGGCTTGCTTAAAAAGAAAAGTCTTTAAACCGCTTTTAAAGTCAACCAGTGACTGTGGAGCTCTCAGGCAGTCAGGAAGGGAGTTCCATAGGCGGGGGGCAGCCACACAGAATGCCCTGTCTCCCATGGTCCTTAATTTGGTTCGTGGAATGTGAAGTAGATTACTGTTCTGTGATCGTAGAGACCGGGTGGATGAATATGGTGCAAGAATGTCCTTTAGATAGTCAGGTGAAGTTCCATGTAAGCATTGATGTGTAATGAGAGCAGTTTTGTATTGAATTCTGTAGGTGACAGGAAGCCAATGGAGGTTATGGAGAATGGGTGTAATATGTTCAAATTTACGAGCTCTCAATAAAATCCTTGCTGCACTGTTTTGAATATATTGAAGTTTCTGAAGGTTTTTGCCAGGGATTCCAATAAACAGGGAGTTGCAGTAGTCGAGCCTGGAGGAGACAAAGGCATGGACGAGTTTCTCAGCATCGGAAAAAGTCAGAGATGGGCGAAGTCTGGAGATGTTTCGAAGATGGAAGAAGCAAGTTTTAAACAGATGCTTAATGTGAGTTTCAAATGTAAGATGAGAGTCCATTTTTATTCCAAGATTTGTAACAGAGGTGGAGAGGGGGATGTCTTGACCAGAGAAGGAGATTGTTGTTAAAGTTGATGTTTGTATCTGGTGAGGGGTGCCAATCATTATGGCCTCAGTCTTGGAGCAGTTTAATTGAAGAAAGTTCTGATTCATCCATGCCCTTATTTCCTCCAGGCAGGCAGAGAGGGCAGTGAGTGAAGATGGAGATGGGGATGATGAGGATGATCCAGTCCTGATGTAAAGCTGTGTGTCGTCGGCATAGCAGTGAAAAGAAATGTTGAACTGATTAATAATTTGACCTAAAGGCAGCATGTAAAGGGAAAACAGCAGGGGCCCCAGAACTGACCCTTGAGGGACACCACAGGAGACACCGACTGTCTGGGAAGTGGCATTGCCAAGACTAACGCATTCCAGCCTATCGGAGAGGAAAGATTTGAACCAGTCCAGGACAGTGTCACAGAGACCGACCTCCACATGAAGACGGTGGAGGAGAATATTATGGTCCACAGTGTCGAAGGCTGCAGTGAGGTCAAGGAGGACAAGGACGGAGGGAGAGCCAGTGTCAGCAGCCATGAGGATATCATTTGTAACTCTCAGTAATGCAGTCTCAGTACTGTGAGCTGCTCTGAATCCAGACTGAAACTTCTCGTACAGAGAGTGTTGCTGTAGGTGGTCCTGCAGCTGAGCAGCAACTGCTTTTTCCAGCACTTTGGACAGAAACGGGAGGTGGGAAATTGGGCGGTAATTAGAAAAAATGTCGGGATCCAAATTAGATTTTTTCAGAAGAGGCCTAATGATGGCAGTTTTTAGAGGCAGTGGAACATGACCAGATTGTAGAGACTGATTTATTATTTGAGTGATTAATGGGCTTATTGCAGAGTGATTGGATTTTATGAGAGATGAGGGGAAGGGATCCAGGGCGCAGGATGAAGGCTTCATTTTCTTTATGATGGACTCCACCTCACTCTGAACAACCTCATCAAAGCTGCTCAGGGACCCAGGATGCAGACGGGTAGATGGTAAACGAAGATCAGGGAGGTTGTGAAGCTGAGATCTGATGGTGTCAATTTTGTTTTTAAATGATGAAAGGAACAGGTCGCATTTTTGAACACATTCCTCAGAAGTTTGTTTAATGGGATTAAGTAGATGAGTTACTGTGGAGAAGAGCTGTTTAGAGTTACCAGGGCAGGTGTTGATGATGTTGGAGTAATACTTGGAGCGTGCTTCTTTAAGAGAATAGGCGTATGCTTTCTGATGTTCTTTGTATGCCTGCTTATGTACCGAGAGACCAGATGATTTTAGACGTCTCTCGATAGCACGGCCAGTTGCCTTCATCCTGCGGAGCTCACCAGTGTACCAGGGGGCAGGTGTTGATGATGTTGGAGTAATACTTGGAGCGTGCTTCTTTAAGAGAATAGGCGTATGCTTTCTGATGTTCTTTGTATGCCTGCTTATGTACCGAGAGACCAGATGATTTTAGACGTCTCTCGATAGCACGGCCAGTTGCCTTCATCCTGCGGAGCTCACCAGTGTACCAGGGGGCTGAACGGGAGAAAGACACCAGTCTTGTCTTCAAGGGAGCATGTAGGTCCAGAAGCTCTTGGAGAGATCGGTTGTAGTAATCAACGGAGTCATTGGCAGATGAATGATTGACAGCGGTCAGGGCGTGAAGATCAGCGGACAGAACATCAGGGGAAATGTTTTTAAAGTCCCGGAACTGGATGGGTCGCTTTGGGTTTGAAGCAGGTGAAGTTGAAGGCACTTCCAGAGAGATGACACTGTGGTCCGAGACACCCAGGTCATATACAGATAAGTTATTGATGAGTACAGTGTCTGTAATCACCAAATCCAGAGTATGCCCCCTGCTGTGCGTAGGGACGTCCACATGTTGGGTGAGATTAAGAGAGTCCAGAAGAGACTTAAAATCTGTTGCCAACGGGGAAGAGGAATTGTCCATGTGGATATTTAGATCGCCAAGAAAAATAGTTTTCACAGGGGAGGTGCAGAAAAAGGTGAGGAGGTCATGCATCTCTGAGTTAAATGAAACATGCGGTTTGGGAGGTCTATAAATCAATATAACGTTCATCAGGAGTGGGGCTTTGAAGTTGAAGGCCAAACTTTCAAAAGAGGAAAAGTCCTGAGAAGCTAGATGTGTCAATTTTAAATTATTGCGGTAGATTACAGCCAGACCACCACCGCGGCCAGTGCTGCGGGCTCTCTGCAGATAACTGTAACCAGACGGACAGGCCTCATTTAGAGAACTGTACACATCTGGCTGATGCCAAGTCTCTGTAAGACACATGAGGTCCAAGTCCTTCTCCAGAATGTGATCGTGAATTAGGCATGATTTGTTTGATAGTGACTGCACATTGAAAAGTTCTAATTTAATACCAGTTGGTGTAGAAGCCTTTTGAACCGGTTTCAGCAGACTGAAGTCCACTCCACGTTTTCCTTGCCACTTCGTGCGCTGTGGACTACAAGGGACTACAGACGCAGCGTTCTGATGACGTCGTCGAGGTGCGACACGTCTCTTGGACGAGACACACGCGATAGACCCAACCTGCGGCTGTCCAGAGTAGATGGATATCTTTCGAGAGCTTCTGTGGATATAACGAGGTCTACGCAGAAGTCCCAGTTGTTTGATGGTGGAAACAGAGGGAGGAATGGAGCAGTTGTTAAGTCCAAGCAGCTGCGAAGCAGAATACGTCAACATCGTGCCAGCCAAGCCGGGGGAAGCTAGCACAGAGCTAGCTGCTAACAGCAGACCCACGGCTCCGAAAGAAACAACCAAGAAGCAGAGGGATGTAACTTGGTTGAGCATATCGTGAAGAGGAGCACAGGAGAAAATCCAGGACAATCCAGATGTACAGTATTTCTTTATAATCCTACAGTGGCGATAGTGCACTGGCTTTTTATCCAAAACTTTTAGTCTGTTTATATAAAGACTCGAGAGGTCTTAGAACACTATCACCAGCCTGACCCCAGCAGGTTACATAGTACGACACATGGGATAAAATCATGGCATGCATGAATGTCTTAGCTGCATCAAGTGAGAGACAATGAGTGATATGTTTACAATTTTTAAGATTAAATTTAATGACTTTAGTCATATTCTTAATAGGGGTGCACCAATAAATCGGCTGGCCGATTTATCGACGTGATTTCCTTAATTTTGGGAAATCGGAAATAGGAAATATAAAAAAAAATAGAAAATGAGCTGCTTTTAGTATGAAGGGTGCTTTATAAATAAAATGGATTGATTGATTGGATTGATACTTGCATGAGAAACCGATTTTACCTTTTTTTTTGTGTTTGTTTTAACAACAATTGTCTGAACTTCATTAATAATATGAGCACTACCTCATGGCCAGTTAAAACAAGTTTTTATTGTTTCTAGGATTTTGTTCAAGGATGTTTTTCAACAAAATAAGATTAGATAATTGAATGTGCATTGTGACCTTATAACACCTGACAGTGTCGCTTATAAAACAAAATTGGTATCAGCCAAAATTGGAATCGGCAGGTCAGACTTTTTAGAAATCGTGATCGGGCAGAAAACTGCAATCGGTGCACCCCTAATTCTTAACACGCTTCTTAAAATTCCAATTTGGATCAAGGGTCAACCGAAGACATTTAAATTCAGTGACTATGTCAATTTTTTCCTCTTTAATGTAAATATCAGTACTAGGAGATTGCACCTATTTTTAGAAGAAAAAAAACGCATACATTTGGTCTTCTTTATATATAGAGGCAGACATGACTGGTCTAACCTACAGGTGATCTATTGAAGAGCAGTTGTTAGTTTAGCAGATACTATCAGTTGTTTTAGAATGTACATAGATCACAGTATCATCAGCATACATGTGCAAATTCACGTAAGCACACTGTTCAGAAAATCAAAAATGTACAAGTTAAATAGTAAGGGACCGAACACTGATCCTTGTGGGACCCCGATATTACATACCAAATTACTTGACCGTACATAACAAACCTTCACACGTTGTCTCCTATTTAATAAATAAGAAGATAGCCAGGCCAAGGCTCCAGGAGAAAAATAAAATGGGAAAGTTTTGATAATAAATCATGGTGATTAACTGTGTCAAAACTTTACGCAAATTAAAAATACAGCACTGACTACACCCTCTTTCCCAAGCAAAAATTTAATTTGCTCTATTAGGTACAAAGTAGCAGTCTCAGTCGAGTGGGTAGCTCTAAAATCAAAATTGCATACGGTATCCTATTTTGTCCCAGTATATTCTCAAAGGGTCCTATTTATGTACTAGCTTGATTGGAAGGTGTCTTCTTAGTCTTCTATCAGTTATATTTTAGTTTCTTATTTTGTCACACATTTTTTCACTTTTGGATTCAAGGAACCCACACCTCGTCCCATGGATCTTTGTGAACATGTTCAAAATGTCTATGACTGGAGAGCAAGTCTCCGTCACACAAGCACAGTGAGATCCCAAATGTTTTGAGGTGTTGCTGGGATCGTACCTCCTCCTCGCTGACGTCATGCTCTTGTTTCTGCTCTGGGTTCACAGTCAGCAGTGGAGGATGCGTTTAGGGAAACCCCATCTATAGCAGCTCTGGGCTTGATTGAATTACAACTAACTTGTGTCAGATGTTTTGCTTTAGGAACATGGTTGTTTCCTCGGGGTACTTCCTGGTTGCTGTCATTTAAAACTGCAACACCAAGTTCTCTAAATCCATCAGAACACAGCTGCTTTGAAGCTGACATTCTTATAAAAACACTGTTTCCCATGAGGACATTCAACATAGACAATAAGTAAGTTAATATTGTCATAACTGTGTATTCCACAGGGCTTTTCCTATTCAGTCTAAATGTTGGAATGACTGCATTTAAAATGTAAATATTTCTGTCTCAAACCGGTTGAATTTGGTAAGAATTGGTAACTATCTTGGTTTGTTTGGTAGGTTGCTTCTTAAAAGAGCAACTTAATTTAACTTAACTTAACTTAATTTTAACTTAACAACTTTAACTTAATTTAATTTATTCATATTAATTCCTGCATCAATCCTCATCCTCCTTTCATTTGATCATCCTCAGTTCTGTTAGTTAAGCATCTAAAGTCAGAACTGTCTTTTGACACTTGATCCCCACATCTGCATGCAGCACTGTGTTTGTTTGTCTGTCACTAAATTTTGACATGTAGTGCTGGAAAGCAAAGGTTATTCAACTAAACTGCTCAGGGGGCCACAGTTACTGAAAGCCAAGAGCTCAGGGGCCGGACATCCAGCAGTTATTCTCATTAAGAAGCTTTATGATTTAAAATCTAGTTTTATTTAAAAATTAACCCATTGGGCCAAACTGAGCACACCCATGGGCCTGACTTGGCCCCCGGGCCACCACTTGAATAGACCTCTGTAAAGCAAACATGGTGTTGCACTTTCAGTGCTTGTTTGATTTTTTTCCCAGTAAAATAAGCCGGACTTGACACAATTCTTTGATAAGGCCAGAATTCCTGAAATGTTCAAGTCGACTACAAATTTATGAAATGGCTCAAAACTTTATTGGCTAAAGTTTCAGATAAAGCTTTCATGAGTATTTTTGTTGGCATTGTTCATGCTGCTTTTTTCTGTGTTGTGCAGACAATATCAGCTCTTGTTCTTAAAAAAGAAAAATCAAAATAATATGACATCATCTGGACTTTTCCTGTGTCTCTAAAACCAGCGTCCAGCTTCTTGGTTTTAAAACAAAAACATCCAGGAAAAGAAATGTAGTGATTCTTATCTTTACTATGATTACTGTAGTAAGTTATTGTACACCATGAAGGCAAACCATTTCAGGTTTTACATTTGAACTGAAATAATTATTGACCCAGAGGAAACTTTACACCGTATCAAAGAAAAAAATGTTCTGGGAACATTTTGGAGCCAAACTATGAATGTTCTCTGTATTTTGATATGGTAATGTGCACGCTCTCGCTACCAAGTGGCATGGCATGAGCTTTTAATTGCTTTTGTTGGAGTCATGTAGACAAAGAAAACAGCACCGACGTGCTTGTTGTGTTTGTGTCTAAGGCTTGTTTTATTTTAGTTTTAGACCACATAGTTTTCTCATGTGACCTTATCTTTACTGTAAATTTTATTGTCTGGTTGTGTACCATATTGTCCGCTGTAAACGTTGCACCGCCGTATAAGTCGCATCTATTATGCGTCACTGCTGACAACCCCGAAACGTGAGCCAGTTTTGTGCCAGAAATCGATTGGCTGCCAAATGGAGTTTGCAGGAGCGTGCACGGGAGGACTTTAGCAAGAATTTAACATGATAAACGCTTAAAAACAATTATTTGTTTGCTTGAAATCATAGCAAATGTGTGTGTCTCAGTTGAACTTTTCCTTAAGAAATGCACTTTAACGGTCAAATCAGCTGCATTTTGCCTGGATGGTACTGTGAAATGCAGCTGATTTGACGTTTGCTCCAGGAGTTCCAGAGTAAGAAGAAGATGGCTTATATGGCAAGCTCATTAATAGCCACTTTTACCTATTATTGAGACACTTGGCTTGCCATATTAGTTGAGGTCCTCTAGTGGCTGAAAATGGTAGTGTTCAATATTTTCCATGTCAGAATGAATGAAATCGTCAGATCTCAGACAAAAATTGTGATATAAATATGGGAAAACAAACATAAATACGTCGCTTCGAGGTTTAAGTTGTAGGGCATGCTAATTTCTGCAAAAATACTGTGACCTATATGCTGGGAAATATGGTACGTTAAAGGTTCAGTATGCAGTTTCTGTAGAACTGCAGCAGTTAGAAATATTTTCAACAGGCAAAGCATTCTGATCCCTCCCCCTCAGAGCCATATGTGGCTCTGCCCCCTTGTGGTCTGTTGAATTTCAAATTCAAGCTCTGTTTTTATTGGCTGATTCAAATTCAAGCTCTGTTTTTATTGGCTGGTTACAAACTCTGTTTTTATTGGCTGGAAAATGGCGGGTCACCTTTTCTTTTTAGAAATGCTTATTTACCACCTGGAGAAGCAAGGGGACAATATTTTTTTTTATTTTTTTCAGAGATTACCTGGCTAACATCAGTCTGTCAGGAGGTAGTGACAGAGTGAAGAAATATGTTCATAAAAAAAGCTACATACTGCAGCTTTAAGTAAAAACATACATTAGAATTAAAGAATAATGATCATATTATGCCAGGGCCTTTTGAAACACAGTCTACCTCACAAACTGCGTCAGGATGGGCACAACAATGATTTATTATAGTTTAGCTCGCAAATGGGTTGTGAAAGGTATTTATTACAAAGAGTAAAGTTCTTTTTTTTAATCCCCAGGTTTACTCTTCAATTATGTCTTTGTAGTTTTTTGTGACACAACCCACAGAGATTCCCTCATCTGCTGATATGATCTTTATTTCTGCATCTGAAAAACAGACCTGAGAAAGTCCATCTTGATCTTTAGCTCATATCATTTTTTAAACCACATATTGCATTTCTTCTGCCCTGCCCTCCTTTATCAGAGCACTACAGTGATCATCTCACTTCTCAGGGACTGTGTGTGTGTGTGTGTGTCTGTGTGAAAGAAAAGGAGAGAGTGCGTCAACCCTAGCAGACTAGATCCATCAACAGCTCCAATGGGTTTGACCCGTCCAGGTTAACTGCAGTCATTAATATCAGAGATTCCCTCCCTACTTCCCACACCACCTCACGTGGGGGAGGACAGGCGTCTGTGCACACAAACACACACACATGCGCGCATACACACAGCCATGAAGAAATAGAGGTACATCAAAGGTTCTGCTGGCAGATGGCTGAAAAATGGTGTGGACGACGGTCACGTATGTTCCACAGAGGAGATCTCTACATTTGGTATCTGCCCACTGTTGTTGTTCTAATCACTCAACATTGATGTCCTGCTTCTTCCTCTGCTGTGGGATGGACCCAGCAGAGCGAGGCCCAAAGTTATTTTGCACATGCCTCCTTCTTGCTTGGTGTAATGTGTTTGATTTATTTTCATTAGGAAGTAACTTGTTTTGGAATACTTTGTCAAAGAAAAATGTCCTAATGACAAACTTATACGATCACATGTTCAAAGCTGTCTTTTATTTTGTAGAAATGAATCAAACAACCAAACTGAGAATCTTACATTAGAAACTTGCGACATTAAACACAACAAAAAAGAGACACTGTGCTTTTAATAATGCTCTTCCAGCAGTTTTGGAAAATGTGGTTGAGCAGGACTTGAATTTTAGGATAGGTCGCACCTTTTTATGGTCTTTTCGACCATATGCGACCTATACACCGGTGCGACCTATCTAGGGATTTTTCCAATCTATTGGTGATAATTGGACAATGCGACCTATACACAGGTGCAACATATACACCAGAAAATACTGTACATGATTTTACAGATATTAGTAGAGAAAATATTTTACAAATGTACACCTGAAATAGAACGGATACACAAAACTAATTAGAGGCCATATATAATACTTTGTAGTTTTAATTATGTATTTTGGTTCAGAATCATAATTTTGGTTGAGAAATTAGTTTCATTACCTTCTAAATTTCCTGAAACTGCACTTTTAAACTCATATTCCTGCCTCTGTTTTTCAATTAAACACCTCATCTGCCTACAGTCAAACCTACTGGTTCGTTTGTTCATTACATGTAATGCCCAATTACCTAATTATCTCACACGGCCTTCACATATCTGCTGTAGAGATTCTGGACACCTGTATTTCAGACCACTTTCCCATCTTATTTGAATTTTCCTCCCCTCCCGCACCGAAGGCTGTTCTCCCAGTACATCTCTCCCGCTCCATCACCCCATCCACTCAAAGTCAGTTCACTGATGCCTTTAAGAGCACTGACTTATGCTCTGCTGTCAGCCTGAACCCATCTCTACATCCTGAGGAATTCATCACCTCCTTCCATCACACCTGCACAACGATCTTGGACTCCATCGCTCCTCTCAAACAGACTTCTTCAAACATCAAACCACCTCCATGGCTCAACGAAACAACGCGGGCTCTTCGACAACGCTGCAGGAAAGCAGAGCGAAAATGGAGGCGGCACCGGCTTCATGTATCCCAGGGAATACTGAGAGACTGTCTCTGTGATTATCAAAATGCTGTGAAGCAGGCCAAGTCACAGTACCTCTCCAATTTAATCTCCACCAGCTCCAACCGGCCGAGGACGCTATTTAGCACAATCCAGTCTGTCATCAATCCCTCTGTCAATGTTCTGAAAACTGCCACACAGTCTACCTGTGACGACTTTCAGAGCTACTTTGTCAACAAAATAGACTCTATCAGGCAGAACATTGTCAGTCCATCCAACACCGTCCAGTCATGTGCGTCTGCAATAACCACCGCTGTTTTTGACGAGTTCGACCTGGTTTCACTGCCTCATCTCATCAAGATGGTTCAGCAGATGAAACCAACAAACTGTTTGCTTGACATAATTCCCTCTAAAATGTTCAAACAGTCCTTTGATGTAATTGGTCCTTGTCTTTTGTCATTCATTAACATCTGTCTGACTTCAGGTTATATGCCATCTGCTTTCAAACACGCAATGGTCAGGCCTCTTCTCAAAAAACCAGGCCTAAATCCTACAGCTCTCTCTAATTTCAGACCAGTTTCCCATCTGTCATTTCTATCAAAGGTCCTAGAAAAGATTGTTTTTATTCAACTTCAATCTTTTCTAGAACTCAACAACCTGTTTGAAAAATTTCAGTCAGGTTTTCGAGCTCGTCACAGTACTGAATCTGCACTGCTCAAAGTACAGAATGACATTCTTCTGTCTCTGGATGCAAAAAACCCTGCTCTGCTGGTGATGTTAGACCTCTCAGCAGCTTTTGACACCGTCGACCATCAGGTACTAATCAACCGCTTGTCTCAGCAGGTTGGCCTCCAGGGAGCTGTGCTTGAGTGGTTCAGATCATACTTAACTGGGAGAACCTTTTCTGTCATGATAGGTGATCTGTCCTCCTCTTCATCAACCCCTCTGACCTCTGGCGTACCACAGGGATCCATTCTGGGGCCAGTCCTCTTTTCTCTTTACATGCTGCCATTAGGATCAATCATTGCACATCATAATCTGTCTTTTCATATGTATGCAGACGATTTACAAATCTATCTACCAGTCACTCCCAACCCCTCACCCAGTTCAAACACTATTGTCAACTGCTTAAATGACATTAAGCACTGGCTCTCATGCATTTTATTTGGTGCACCCGGTGACACCAGCAACATCCTTCCCAGTCCCAGTTTTGGTTTTCCCCTCCCCCACTTCAACCCGGTTGTCAGAAATCTTGGAGTGCAGCTTGACTCCAACTTAAAGCTTGATAAACAGATCAGTTCTGTTGTCAAGACCAGCTTTTACCAGCTCCGTCTGCTCTCTAAAGTAAAGTCACTCCTCAGCTGTAGTGATCTGGAGAAGGCCATCATGCCTTTGTGACCTCCAGACTTGACTATTGTAATGCTTTGTATGTTGGAATTAATCAATCCTCCATCTCCCGTTTACAGCTTGTACAGAACTCTGCCGCCCGCTTTTTGACCAACACACGAAAATATGAACACATCACTCCTGTCCTGTCCTCTTTACACTGGCTCCCGGTTCAGTTCAGGATACAGTTCAAGCTGCTGCTGTTTGTTTTCAAAGCTCTGAATGGACTTGCACCTCTCTACATCTCAGAACTTTTGAAAGTCCATCAGCCCGGCAGAGCTTTACGATCTGCCAGTCAACACCTGCTGGAGGTGCCTCGCTCAAGGTACAAACAATGGGGAGACCGGTCCTTTTCTGTTGCCGGCCCAAAAGCCTGGAACAGCCTCCCCCTTGAGCTGCGTGCCACCTCTGATCTGACTCTGTTCAAAACCAGACTGAAGACCCACTTGTTCAAAAAAGCTTTCAGTGTGTAACTTTTATTACTTTTGGTATTTTAGCTTTTTTATTTTCATTGCCTCCTTTTATTGCTGTTGCTTTTATTCTTCTTTCACTGATTTATTGTACCGGTTTTTATATTTTCTGTCCTGTTAAGTACCTTGGTCAATGCAAGGCATTGTAGGAAGGTGCTATACAAATAAAGTTTATTATTATTATTATTATTATTGAAAATGCTGCAATTTTCTATACTTCTGTACAAGACTGAAAATTATTTAACCCTGTTCCCATCCTGAGGGAACGAATACTCATTCACTTACAAATATTGGTCCATTAGTTTGAATGAAGGACCAAACAAGAACAACAAACATGTCTGTTAGCTCCAGAGATGAGGAAATGAGAGCTGCTCTGCAAAATGAGAGCAGTGTGTATTAAATGATGTCACGTTGGATTTGGGAAGAAGTCCTGAGGTAGAATAAAGTCATATTTGATACTGCACCACACAAAATTAACAATGTGGCTTTTAGTGAATCCCATTGCCTTGCAATTTTTTTAGATCAAATATATTAAATAGTCTTTATAAGCTTTGCCTTGTTTTATGATGTAGCTTTCTCTGTTCTGAATACATCTGAGTGTCTCATCCATATGCAGAGTTGGAAAACAGCAAATGACATTTACTTGTGTTGCTGTATTTAAGTATAAGTTTTGTTGTTGTGACCTGGTGGTGGATTGAACCCAATGTGCAGTCAGACAGTCAGGGAACTCAAAGGTAAAAGAATGATAATATTTATTTATATTATTATTTATTTATATTTATCAATCCATCCATCCATTTTCTTCTGCTTATCTGGTGTTGGGTCGCATGTGTAGCAGCCTAAGTAGGGAGGCCCAGACTTCCCTCTCTATAGCCACTTGGGCCAGCTCCTCCAGGGGAATCCCGAGGCGTTTCCAGGCCAGCCGAGAAACATAGTCCTTCCAGCGTGTCCTGGGTCTTCCTCTGGGTCTCCTCCCAGTGGGACGTGTCTGGAACTCCTCACCAGGGAGGCGTCCAGGAGGCATCCTAACCAGATGCCCGAGCCACCTCAACTGGCTCCTCTAGACGTGAAGAAACAGCGGCTCTACTCTGAGTCCCTCCCCTATGACCAAGCTTATCACCCTATCTCTAAAGGAGAGTCCAGACACCCTGTAGAGAAAACTCATTTCATCCGCTTGTATCTGTGATATTCTTTCAGTCAAAACACAACACTCATGACCATAGGTGAGGTTAGGAAGGTAGATCGACCAATAAATAGAGAGCTTCGCCTTTTCACTCAACTCTCTCTTCATCAGAACAGACCGGTACAGTGCCCACTTCACTGCAGATGCTGCACCTATCAATCTCTTGTTCCATTTTTGCCCCATTCGTGAGCAAAAGCCCAAAACTCCTCCACTTGGGGCAGGACCTCCTCCCCAACCCAGAGAAGGCACTTTTCCAACTCAAGACTATGGCCTAAGATTTGGAGGAACTGATCCTCATCCTGGTCGCTTCACACTTGACTGCGAACTCCTCCAATGAAAGCTGTAGATCATGACCTGATGAAGCCAATAGGACCACATCATCTGCAAAAAGCAGTGATGCAATCCTAGGAATACCAAAACGGATCCCCTCAACACCATGGCTGCACCTAGAAATTTTATTCATGAAAGTTATGAACAGAATCGGTGACAAAGGGTAACCTTGGCCGAGTCAAACTTTCATTGGGAATGAGCCCGACTTATTGCCGGCAATGCGGACCAAGCTCTGACACCGGTCACACAGGGACCTAACAGCCTATATCAAATTCATTCAACCTTTAAATGACCTGGTACCCCATACTCCCGGAGTACCACCCACAAGGTTCCCCGAGGGATGCGGTTGAACACCTTCTCCTCCAAGTCCACAAAGCACATGTAGACTGATTGGGCAAACTCCCATGCACCCTCCAGGACCCTGCTGAGGGTGTAGAGCTGGTCCAGTGTTCCACAACCAGGACAAAAATCACACTGCTCCTTCTGAATCTGAGGTTAAACTATTATGTTGTGAGGCTCAGAGAGTGTCTTCTTTGGGTTTAACTCACACAATGTTAAGACAGAATTCACAGAGTTTAGTGTAATACACGTGCTCTCCATTCAAGAAATTCCTTATTACAGCCTCCAATACCTGAACAGTATCGGATCGAAAAAGTATCGGTATCGGTCAATACCCAGATTTAAATATCGGATCGGATTGGAAGTAAGAAATGTGGATCGGTGCATCCCTAGTTTCTTCATTGGAAGACATGCTGGTGGGATTTAAAAAATCTTCAATGTACTCTGTCCACCAACCCACAACATCCTGAGTTGAGGCCAGCAGCACACCATCCCCAATATAAACAGTGTTGGTGGTGTTCCCTCTTGTTCATTGGTGTGAACCCCAATGTACAGGCATCAAGATGGGGGGGCAACAAGTATGCTCACTCCTGCTCAACAGATCTCATCAGGGGTCTCATCAAGTCGAAACGTTTTCTGCAACAAATAAAGTCCAGTTGATCCTGTATTGAACGCCTTTTTTGATTTCATCATGTCCTGGACGACTGAGAATCTTCACCAGCATATCTCATCAGGGGCAACGCCAGAGTCGAAGAGTGTCCAACCCCTCTCAAGGAAACTGGTTCCAAAGCCAGAGCCGTGCGTCGAGGTGAGTCTGACTATTTCTAGCTGAAACCTCTCAACCTCACACACCAGCTCAGGATCCTTCCCCACCAGAGAGGTGACATTCCACATCCTGAGAGCCAGCTTCTGTAGACGAGGATCAGACCGCCAAGGTCCCCGCCTTCTGCTACCACCCATCCCACATTGCACCCCACCCCTTTGGCCAGTCCCACAGATGATGATCCCATGGAAAGGGGGACCCATGTCTCCTCTTCGGGCTGTGCCCTACCAGGCTCCATGAGTGAAAGCCTGGCCACCAGGCGCTCGCCAACGTGCCCCACCTCCAGGCCTGGCTCCAGAGTGGGGCCCTGGTGACCCGCATCCGGGCAAGGGAACATTGTTTCCATTTGTTCTGTTCATCTTTGGGCTGCACTTTGTCTGGTCCCTCACCTAGGACCCGTTCCTCACCTTACTATGTTCCATTGTGCGTAAAACATGCTTTATTTTGAAATTTGCACATCATTGCATTCTATTTTTATTTACATTTTACATATCTCATCATATCTATGTTTTTTTGAATTGAGGTTGTAGATGGAGGATCAGGTTTTTTAAGTAATGTTAATGGTGTGCAACATGTTCAAAAATAAAAAATAAATTAAATGGCTATTAATCTAAATCGCAACTCATTGTTTACCTTGACAGTGCATTACATCTCCTAATGATTTATTTTGATTGCAGCATTTTTGTAGAAAGATAGTTTTCAATGTCAGACTGAGGTTGGATTAGTTAAGAAAACAACCAAATTAAATCTTAAAACTACAACTGGAGGCTCAGCCTTTACAAAGTAGTATGATACAATTATAATAACTTTTTGGAAAGTCTTGTCAAAGTCCATCATAATCTACAAGTTCCTGATTGCCAGAACGACCATGGCTATGCTGCCGAAAATGCCTTTGTGCTTGTAGTTCCAGTTTGGGGAGGAAGTGGTCTGCAGCATGCCTGAGGGGGCTTCCAAGAGGCTCTTGAAGGCTTGTGGCAGGATGCCTCACAAATCCAATTAGGAAGAGTCGGGACCGGACCTGGACTTTGAACTGCTGGCTGTCAGTCAGAATAGGAGGGAGGTGGTGTCCAGTTACTGCAGATAAGGTGGAAAGTAGGAGTCAGAGTGAATTCATGGGTATTGTGCTGTAAATGTTTCTCTGTACACATAAGGACACATGCTTTCAGTGTCACTGTGGGAAAACTGCAGATCACGTTTCTACTCAGAAAAATAGTGAAAATCAAACTAACTCATGGCTGAACTCCCTAAATTAACATTTGAAGGCCATAATAATAATTAAATAATGATAAAATAATTGGATAATAATTATTCTCAGTTTTTGTCTAAATTTGGGGGATTTCAAAAAGTCATGTACTGTACCAGTATAGATGTTGAAAGTGATAGCTTAAGCATAACCTTTAATGATTTAATAGAGTCAATTGGCTTTACCCAAAACATCCAAACCTTTAATCATTCTCATTGTCACACTCTTGATCTGGTTCTGACATATGGCATAGAGATCAAGTATGTAAAAACAGATAATCAAAATCCTTTTCTGTGACTATTTTTAATAACCTTTGAGTTTACATAACTGACTTCACAGTCACTGAGAATAGGTTTCATCTTAGCAGGTGTTTATCAGAAAAACTCTCTTCCATCATTGTTTTCCTCAGTCTTGCAGAGTAATGCACCATAGAGCAGTGACTGATAATTTTACAACTTCAATTCAAACTTTACTTGACAAAATTGCTCCACTGAAAAAGAAAGTGACCAATCAGAGGAAGTTGGCTCCTTGGTTCAATTCTGAGTCACGCATTTTTTTTTTTTTCATTCATTCAACCTTTATTTAGTCAGGTAAATCTCATTGAGCCTCGTGGGCTCATTTACAAGAGCGACCTGCTACAAACTAAAGAATGATGACAACAGCAATGGTAGAATTTCCTTAAACCATCAACAGCAGACAAACATAAGAGAGATATACAGATTTTTTTTTAAACAAAGTAGCAAAGTAGCAAAGCATTATAAGGTAGTTGTAGAAAATCAAAAACGGGAACATATCTGCATTGGTTCTTGCCAGGATTCCAACAGATTCTTAAAACTATTTAGAGAGGTCAAGGCCATCTAGAAAGCAGGAGGAAAAAATGGAGCTCGACTAACATGGAATAATTTTATTCAACTTGGAGAGAAAGCCTGCTAACATATAAGAAAGCTCTCCATAAAGCTAGAACTGTATATTATTCATCTTTAAAAGATGAGAAAATAATAATCCCAGGTTTCAGTACTATAGCTAAACAAATTTTGTATTATTATTTTATTTACCCTTTATTTATACAGGTAGTCTCATTGAGCCATGATAACTCATTTTCAAGAGAGACCTGTTTAGGGAGCAGATAGTGGGGTAAAGGGCCTTGCTCAGGGGCCCGAAGTGAGGTGAATGAGGGTGGAGGCAGGTGTGGGTGTTTCACCTTTTTCCACCCACATTTTTTGATGTTGTCGGTACCGGGGCTTGAACTGGCGATCTTCCGATCATCGGCCCACCGTCTCTAGCCACTGCGCCACCACTCCCCATCTCTGTTAAACCATGTATCCTTACAAATATAAGCAGTGAAGACTTCATGAGATTCTTTATAAATAAAACTATTTCAATTAGAGAGAATGTTCACATCCTTCCTACTGTTGCCTCTGGTTCCCTGTCAGATGAGGCAGCTTTAGAAATGTCACTAATTGGATTTATGGTTGGACTGTTTTTATTCTGCTGAGCTCTCTGAATTGTCAAAAATAATAGCTTCATCCAAGCCATCCACATATCTGCTAGATCCCATCCCAACCAGACTGTTTAAAGAGGTATTTCCACTAATTAATATCCCCATTTTGGATCTGCGTAATTTGTCTCTAATGAATGGTTACGTACCCCAGCACTTTAAGGTTGCTGAAAAGAAACCTGATATTGATTCAAGAATTCTAGCCAATTATAGACCTACAGTATATCTAATCTAACATTCATCTAAAAAATTATTGGGAAAATATTTTCTAATAAATTGAGTGAAGAGTTTCAGTCAGGGTTTAGAGCTCATTGTAGCACAGAAATAGCGCTGGTGAAAGTCACTAATGATATTCTCATGGCCTCTGACAATGGACGTGTGTCTACACAGGTCCTGTTAGACCTCAGTGCTGCATTTTTTTTTTAATTCAACCTTTATTTATACAGGTTAGTCTCAATGAGCCTCAAAGACTTATTTACCTATTTTAACAAAAAATGATGACAACAGTAGACAATCATATTTAAAAAAGCATATACATTTAAAAATAAATGGAAGAATTTGTGTTAAAAATGAAAGGAAAACGACAACCTCAAAAATGGATATAAAATACTAAAAACAGGAACATGTCTGTGTTGGTTTCTGCCATGAACTTAGCAGTTGTTTGAAGCCACTTGGAGAGGTTAAGGTTAAGAGCTTCAGTTCTTTTTGCAAGGTGTTCCAAGAGGAGGGGAAAGTCCTTTTGATAAAGTTGATCACAATCAGTGACAGTTACAGATGGTCCAGAACTCAGCTGCCCGTGTCATCACTCAAACCTCCTACTATAACCACATCACTCCTGTCCTGCAGCAGCTCCACTGGCTCCCGGTTAAATCACGCATCATCTTCAAAATTCTACTTCTCACGTTCAAATCTATCCACAACCTTGCCCCTCCTTATCTATCTGACCTCCTACAAATCTCCATCCCATCACGCTCTCTCAGATCCTCCTCTTCGCTACATCTCCATGTACCCTCTGCCCGCCTCTCCACCATGGGGAGCAGGGCCTTCACCTGCTCTGCCCCTCACCTCTGGAACGCTCTACCGCCAGACCTTCGAAACACCACCTCCCTTTCTCTGTTCAAGACTGCCCTGAAAACACATCTCTTTAGACTAGCTTATCACTAACTTTACTAAATGTATTTTTATCTTCCATTTTATATCCTTTATGTATTTTATATTTCAATTTGTCACTGATAATGTTTGCTCTGTATTACACTGTATTGGTTTGTTAAGTGTCCTTGGGTGTCCTGAAAGGCGCTTTTAAATAAAATGATGATTATTATTATTACAATCTTCTACTTCAGAGGCTTGAATATGATATGGGGATTACAGGAACGACTGAAAACTGGTTAAATCATATTTATTTGATAGATTCCAGTTTGTAAATGTAAATAAATCGCATTCACATACCAGAGTCAGTCGTGGAGTTCCTCAGCATTCAGAGCTTGGACCAATACTCTTTACTTTATATACACTTCCATCGGGTAAAGTTATTAAACAGCATGGGATACATTTTATTGTTATGCTGATACACATTTATAATTATCCATGAAACCTAATAAATCCGATCAGCTACTTAGATTACAAGCACGTCTTAAATACCGGTACTTATAGACCTGGATGACCCTAAATTTTCTGCTTTTAAACTCAGATAAGACAGAGATTGTGCTTTTTGGACTTGAGTATCTTAGGAATAAATTTAGCAGTCCTTCGCTCCCTCTGGATAGCATTAATTTGGCCTCCAGTTCTAATATAAAAATGGTGTTATTTAAAGATGTGTCTTTTTACCCCCACGTTAAAAAAGTTACCAGGACAGCTTTCTTCTGCCTGCATAATATCACTAAATTTAGAAGCATCTTGTCCAAAAGTGATGCAGAAAACTGGTCCATGCATTTATCACATCTAGGTTGGACTATTGCAATTGTTAATTTTATGTGTGTCCAAAAATGTCAGTTGTTCCAAAATGCTACTGCCAGAGTTTTAATGAGAGTTGATAGAAGATATCACATCTCTCCAATTTTAGCTTCTCTCCATTGGCTCCCGGTCAAATTCAGAATATAATTCAAAATCTTACTTCTAACCTTCAAAGCTCTCAACAACTTATCTCCATCTTATATTACATATGTTATTGTTCCATATTTTCCTAACAGAGCACTTCACTCTCATATTGCAGGTTTACCTGTCGTTCCTAGAGTTTCCAAAAGTAGAATGGAAGCGGATCTTTGAGTTTGCAGTTACAGTGTACATGTATTTCTATCTTTACATTTTTTTTTAATAGTTCCTCCAACATAAAGTACTGTACACCTGGACCTGTCATTCTATGTTTATTTCTCCTTCCTGTTCTCTCACCCGGTCGAATCAGATGACCACTCATCCTGAGCCTTGTTCTGCTGGAAGTTTACTCCTGTTAAAAATGAGTTTTTCCTTTCCACTGTCTCCTTTGTGCTTGCTCAGGATGAGAGACTGTGACAAAGTGAAGATTCAGCACAACCTGCTTCTTCCTTAGATAGATAACTTTTACTGATTGGCTTTTATTATGTATGTGAATGTTTTTGTACAGCCCTGAGATGACTTCTGTTGTGCCTTGGCATCACATAAATGAACTGAACTGAATTGAGTTTATGAATATTTCTTCTTTTTTGTTAAAATTTAAGCATTGAACTTTTATTAAAAACATGTTCAATGTAGTTTTTTTTTTCCATTTAAGAGCACTTTTTTAAGTGTGTTACATCCAAGAAAAGCATCAAGTATTCATAAAAGCATAGCCCAGAATATGAAAATCTCCAAAATTCCTCCATTCAAATCGGACCACTGAGAGTCGGCAGTCATCCGCTGTAATCCTGTTGCCTCTGCAGAGATGGATGTCTGTGCCACATGAAAGCTGACAGGGGGAATATGGCTCCTGCTGTGAATCGCTAAACCAAACTGCAGCCAGGCTCCACGGCAGACCCACTGAGGCTCATATATCTGCCATCACTGTGTTTGCTTTAAAACTGCAGGTACCTCACACACACCATAAATATATATGAGAGTGCATAAACACATGCGGAGGCTGAAGCTGTAATTTTAGCTCTGGCTCAAGCAGAGACAACATTCACAAGTCACAATGTAAAATACAGTCAAATGAACATGGACTCTATATTTTCTGACAGGACTACTAAATTCATTGCATGTAATCTTTAATTATTGTTTTAAATGAACATGTTATTAAAAACTGGTTTGTGGCCTAAATATTTAAAACTGAGGAAGTGCTACTCAAGTACACAAGATGGCAGCACCTGATTGATACAAGCATGGGTAGAATGAATCTACTTTACTTTCAATACTATCTGACAATAAAAGCCCTAGTTACCAGTTTAGATAATCTATACAACTATGGATATTTTTTTTTGTCAACAGGAAAATAAAGCCTGAAACATTTTTCTTTTTTCATGTTTTAAAACCTCTTCAATGCTGTTTGCAGAAAAAAAAGAAACATTTTTATGTGAAACTGTTATTTTATGTGAAACTGTTATTTTATTCTTTTTAACAGTAGCACAGCAGTAGCAGCAGCTGTAGTCTCCTCATCACATAATCCTGAAGTGACTCGTGCCACTTTGAGTTTGAGGTCACCTCGGCCGTCTCTTCTGCTCTGATGTTTCTCTGAAAGCAAAACCACAAGTACTTCAGAAACCACTCAGAGACAATCGAGAGGGCACCAGGTGGAACTGAGCGCTGCTCTATCTCAACTTTTTCATCACAGGAGATGGAAGATAACACTGTTGTTCAGATGGGGCACTCACTCCAGAGCTGAAAATAAAAGGAAAGATGACTGAGTGACGTACTTGAGACTTGTACATGTGAAAGGGTGTCAGTGATGGCTAGCTGTCTGTAGAAGAAGATGGAAGAGATCAACTGTGTTGTGTCTTTGAACCTTAATAGCTATGAACAAAGGGTTCCACCTTCACTGAAATCTTTATTTTTTTTAAGTTTCACTTCACAGGACGATCAAACCGTAAAGGTACCAATGATATCCGCTCATTCTCAATCAGTTCATCTGGACAGTTTCTTTTTAGCAGAAAGAAACTGTCCAGATGAACTGATTGAGAATGAGCGGATTTGATACCTGGACTATTGAGAATTAACTTTCTTGTACCAATGATATATTATTTCCTGGTTTCTACGCTTTTATAAAAGACTCGATTCACCAGGAGAGCCTCATCCCTTTTACTGTTAAAAACTGTTGAGAAACTTTGCAAAGTAGCTGCTCTGATTTTTTTTACACTCTCTTCAACACCGTATGTGTTTTGTTTTATTTAGTCATTTATCTGTGCATATGCTGCATGTGTATGACTCCATGTCCGGATGCATGCTCAATAATCTAAAAAGGTTGAGTCAGGTCCAATTGATGCATTTTTCTTGGTTGAGACGTTTCATCTTTTATCCAAAAGCTTAAAGGTATTGTGACATGATGCTAAAACATAGACATCTTTAGAAAGAGGAGCTATTCAGCTTTGATTTTAGTAGAAATGTAAAAGCGCTGAAAGATATTTTAAACTTTATGAAAGTACCTGTAGTTCCAACATCATGTCACAATACCTTTAAGGAGCAGCTAGCAAACATCAACCATCAATTGATCGTTAGTGCCCTGATGGCTGCTTGATATAACAGAGTCAGAGTACTTTTATTAACATTGCACAAGTTTGCACCAGTACAGCATGAATATGTATGCACAGTCATCCTGAAGGGGGCGAGTGTGTGAAGCTGCTGCTATCCGACCACATGAGACATCATATCACATTATGTTCTTCAGCGCGGCCTCTCCCATCCGTATCGGGATGAAGGTCAAAGGTGTGAAAACAAGGAAAGAACCATGAGGGTCACAGCGTTGGTATTAAAAAAAGATGTATCACATTTTGTCTTTCAAGACACCACATGAGACAGAAAAAACTATACCAGAAGCACATTTAAGACAATCACATGTTGCATTTTGAGACTGAGGCAGTGAGACTTCTGTCCATGAGACATTCCAGATAGCAAACAGTTCTGAGGTGAAACCAGCCGGCCTCCGATAACGCTCATAGAAAAGTTCTCCGGGGGGGGGGGGGTGTAGCGATAGGTGCAGCTGTTTGCCTCAGAAAACACGTCTCAGGAGAAATTTGACATCCAGCCTTTTTCCAAGGCTGTTTAGGGTAAGTCAGATAAGGATTACAAATATTTTTCACTTCAGGCAGACAGTATAATTTCCTTCAGCCTTGAGTCCTGCTGGGCAACTCTGATATGGTCCAATTCGGGACTTTTTCCACTGATCCAAGCTGTGGCCCTTAGATGTTGACCAACAGCGTCCAGAGTCCCAATCCGAGCGGATGATCTGCGATCCTCAGAGATCGTGTTCACCTTCCGGATTAGCTCGTAAACAGCTGATTTCCGAGGTCACGGCGCGGATCAGAACGGGGGAGGAAAAGACAGAAGCGGCTGCCTCCTTCAGCTGCCAGAACAGAAATATATCCACAGAGGTCTGAGTCATACTTGCAATAATAGCATTGTAAGAGGGGGACAGTTGGACATGGAGACTTCCGCCCTCCTCTCTTCACAAAGATGGCTTCCTTTACTTCCTTTTTGACCCATTCTTCTCTACCAAGGATGTGCACACCTTCATCCCTGATAGTGACTGATGGCCTTCAATGGAGAGTATTGTTGCTGTTGGTAAGCATAGCTAGCTTGAGCACTCAAATGCTCCCAGGGGTTACATTGTAACCAAGTCTCTCTTGTAAATGAGTCCTTGAGGCTCAATGGGATTAACCTGCCTAAATAAAGGTTGAATGAATTAATTTGACAGGAATTTCATAATATTTCAAGCAAAATAATTGTAAACTGCAAAACTGACCCAATTCGAGGCTAGCCTGTATAAATAAAGGTTTAATGAATGAATGAAAAAAATTCCAAAGGTTCAAGTGTAGTGTTTTGAAAAGGCTCCAGTAGAACTAATGGCTTGTCAAAACGGTCCAAATGGACCCCCTTTCCAAAATGGGATGCAGCCGTCTTAAACCAGCTTCAATTTTTACTTTGTTCTAAAGATTTTGAGCAGAGTCAGTTTGAATAAATAGAATAATTCATTAGTAATTGTGTTAAATTCACTACTAATTTATTGTTAGTTGTATTAACAAGCTACTTGTTAGTCAAATGTAGCCAAACTGCCATCTTTAAACAAATAGTCTAAAAAGTTTTGTAGCACTCATGCAAGCACTTTTATTTAAGTCATTACACGTGAATATTTCAGTAGAAATATTTGCAAATGCTTCTGGGAACCCCAGAAGTCCTGCTGTTAGCTGCTGTTGATGGTTTGTTTTCATTTAAAAACACATATTTAATGTAAACAACTATATTATGGAAAGATGACAGTAGCTTTTGAAACAATTTTGTCATGAGCCACAATAAAACTTTGGAGATTGAAGTTTCATTATGTCTGCAATCCTCTCTGGTCTGGATTGCATTTGAACTTGCTGTTAGTTTGTTAGTCCGGTCAGAACTAAACTCTTTCTCCAAAGTGAAAATATAAAGAGATAAGATATTATTTAATATTAACTTTGTCCCATAACCCAACTTCACAAAGGCTGGACTATACCGTTGAATATGTGAACTGAGAATTTGTTTCGTGGCCACATGTGACTCATAAAGTATTTCCTTTAACTGTAATTAAATTAAATTACATTTATTGGGACTTTTATAACTTGTCATTTTAAATAATGTTAAGATGTGTAGCCTTTTTAAATACCTTTGTATTTTATAGTTTAAACATATGACTGAGATTAGAGGGCTATAAGATTACACATTAGGAAAAAATCCTGGTAAACATGTACGTGTTCTGTTGGTTGTCCATGTGCTCTGTTTAAGATGTTGTTTTCATTAGGGGATTTATTAATCTGATTTGTAATTATGTCATTATGACACACAAGTCTACTCAGCTGTGCCAGAAAAGGCATGAGAAAAACTCAGTGTTCAAATCAGCATTATTGTAAACAGAAAATGTTCATGTGCACGGTTACAATATGTCATTAATATGTCAGGTGCAGGCATTTATTCACTTGCATCCTCACACTTTTACTGTAATTCACAACTGTTATAGTTTGTTTCATTGCTACCAATGATGCATTTAAAATGATCATGTTCGATACGTTGGATTATTTATCACTTGAGAAACTAAACATGCAGGGTCTCAGCTGCAGCTCTAGTCTCCAGGGGACGTCCCTCTGCAAACAGAAAGCAGCTCATTGAGATTCAATGTTAGAAGTAGGAAACAACAAAGGTACATGTCTTGGACCTGGGGAATATAGAGTGTGCATTGGGATTATGAATGGAACGTGTTGTTATTGTTTGTATTTGTGTGAGTGAGGGTGAGGATGAGGGTGGGTCTGAGTGAGTGTGTCTGTTTGTGAATGTTTAATTGTCACGCTGGGACTTAGGCTGCCCCCTCTCTGATACATCTGAGGCTACTTGGTGTCGTGCTCCTACCACGTGGCCCCCTGGCGGGGTGTGCCCTTCCGTGCCGGTGCGCTTGGCGCCCTCGGCATCAGGGGTTGGGCACTTGGGCGTATGTCAGCCCGGCCTGGTGGCTGCCTGGTGGGGCTGGGGTCCTCTGGTCCTATCGGGTCTGGGCCTGAGGGGTGGGCATCCCTGGTGCCCGGGCCTGGGCGCCTGGGGCTACGTCTGTGCGGCAGGCTCCGGTTGTGAGTTTGTCGCTGTTGGCCCCTGGGGGTCATTGTGTGTGGTCGCTGGTAGGGCTCTCCCGGTTCTCCCCTATGGTCGGATCTGGGGGATGGGTGAGTGGTTCGTCCTGTTTGGGTGGCCCTGGGGGCATTTGTTTTGTATGAAAATATCTATTTGGTGAAACAAGAAATTGTATATCTTATCAAAATCATCCAAAAACATAACAACATTGCAGATCATAAATAAAACGATCCAATACAAATCAGCTGGCATTGAAAGCAATGGAGTAGTAGTGAGTTTTTAACCGGGATTTGAAAACCGAGAGGGAGGGGGCCTGTTTGATGAGTAGCGGTAACTCGTTCCAGAGTCTTGGGCCTGCTACAGAGAACGCCCTGTCACCTCTGCGCTTAAGGCGAGTTTCTGGAACTATTAAGAGTACCCGTGGCGTAGTTGTAATGGCAGTCGTCCCGCGATCGGAAGGTTGGCGGTTCAAATCCCGGTTCCCCACACCATGTATCGTTGTGTCATTGGGCAAGACACTTAACCCCGAGTTGCTCCCGGTAGGACTGGAAAGCATCTTGCATGGTAGTCTGCCGCTACCGGTGTATGAATGAGTGTAGCATTCAATGTGTGTAGCACTTTGAGATTTTCACTAATGAAAAGTGCGTTATAAATTGAATTCATTATTATTATTATATATTATATATATATATATATATATATATTATAATAATCTACGGCAAAATCATGAATATTATGTGTCTTTTGTGCATATGTGTTTTGTTCCTGTGTTCTGTCATGTACTTCGCAGGATTGCAGACGGCGGTTGGGTGTGTTCGCCTTGTGCTATTTTTGTGGATTTTTGTTTTGTGGTCTTACTTTCTGTCTTTTCCTTTCTTTCTAAAAATAAAAAATAAAATAAAAAAAATAAATGAATAAACGGAAAAAAAGAAAAAGAAAAAATATGATATTGGTGTGAAGAGGATGGATGTGAGGTGAGAAGGGAGGACATCTATAAAGGAAAAAAAAGAAGTAGGAAACAACCAGTGAGCTCTTCTGATAACACAGCATCCATCCATCCATCCATCCATCCATCCATCCATCCATCCATCATCTTCTGTTTGTTCCGAAGTTGGGTCGTGGTGGCAGCAGCTTGAGCAGGGAGGTCCAGACATCTCTTTCAACAGTCACCACTTCCAGCTCTTCTGGGAGGACTCCAAGACGTTCCCAGACCAGCCGAGATTCAGTCTCTCCAACAACATGTCCTGGGTCTTCCTTGTGGTCTCCTCCGAGTCAGACATGCTCGAAGCACCACGCAGGTAGCATACTTACCAGATGCCTGATCCACCTCAACTGGCTCCTCTCGATGTGGAGGAGCAGCGGTTCTACTCTGAGTCTCTCCAGGAGAACTGAACTTCTCACCCAATCTCTAAGGGAGAGTCCAGCTACCCTGCAGAGGAAACTCATTTCAACCTCCTGTGTCCGTGATCTTAGTCTTTTGGCCACTACCCAGAGTTTGTGGCCACTCTGAGCAGGACAGCTTATCCCCAGTTACTCCCCAGGCACATTTAAAGGGTGCCCACTGTGATGGGTTAAATGCTGAGAGCCAATTTCACCATTGTATGGGAACATACAATGATGACAACACATAACATTATTATTATTATGAGAGTAGGAACGTACAACAACTGGTAAACAGAGAGCTGCACACACACACACACGCTATATATAAACTATATACAGTATATATATATATATATATATATATATATATA
>JBBPBX010008486.1:9515-30271 GCA_038048925.1 Garcialebias charrua | reverse complement strand
GCGCTAAATGAATAAATAAATTGAATTGAACTGTGTGTAATGCCTTCTCCAGGAAAAGGCGTCAGAATCTTGGTGGAGGAAAACCTTCCAGATAAGGAAGGACAAGCTGCAGTATCCCTTCAAATTTTTAAAGACTGTTGGCGCAATTATCAGGACACAGTTAAAGCAGCCAAAAATGACTATTTTTCTAACTTGATTTTATCACACAGCCACAATCCACGTGTCCTTTTTAGCACAATTGACTCTTTTTTTTAACTCTCCACAGACACCTGGTTTTGATGCATCCACTCAGTTGTGCAATAATTTTATGCAGTTTTTTTATTGATAAGGTTACCTCTATAAGGGCTTCTATCTTAGGCCCAAACTCTGACCCCTCTGTGTGTGTCCCCTGCTCTGCTGCCTTCAATCAGTCTTAGCCGGTGACTGTGTCATTTTTACAGGACACGGTCACTCAGATTATATCTTCTGGTCCTCCATGTGATGCTCTTCAACCACACTTTTTAAAAGAGGTTTTCCCTTGTTATAATCACTTGGTTCTTAACCTTTTTAACAGTAGTCTGCTATCTGGAGTAGTCCCTGCCAATTTTAAACATGCTGTTGTTCAACCCCTGTTAAAAAAAAAAACGGTCTTGATCCCACTGTGTTGGGGAATTTTAGGCCCAGCTCTAAGCTTCCCCTCCTGTCAAAAATCTTGGAAAAAATTGTTTATGCTCAGTTAAAATCCTTCTTGGATGAACATAACATCATGGATGTGTTCCAGTCTGGATTTAAAACTCTCCATAGCACAGAGTCAGCTCTGCTGAGAGTTTTTAATGACATCCTCCTGGCATGTGACTCGGGCGATCACGTGATCCTTGTGTTATTGGATTTAACTGCTGCGTTTGACACAGTGGACCACAGCATTTTATTGTCACGTCTACAGCACCAAGTAGCGTCGGTGGGACTGCTCTGGAGTGGTTGGGGCCCTATTTGGCTGACAGAACATTTTCTGTAAAAATTGCTGGGTTTGAATCATTTTCTGCTCCTTTGTCATGTGGCATACCTCAGGGATCAATTTTAGGGCCTTTGCTTTTTTCTTTATATCTGCTTCCTCTAGGATCGATTTTTAGAAAACATGGCATCTCCTTTCATTGCTACGCTGATGATTGCCAAATCTATGTGCCTTTGAGGCGAGTTGATGCCTGGTCCATTAAACCTCTTTTATCGTGTCTCGAGGATCTTAAAGCTTGGATGGCCCTAAACTTTTTGCACTTTAATGAAAAAAAGACTGAGGTACTTGTTTTTGGACCTAGTGGAGCTTGTTCGAGCCCTCCAGTTGACTTAGACCCCCTGACAATGTATGTAAAATCTACAATTACAAACCTTGGTTTTAAGATGGACAGTGATTTTAAGCTCGAGAGTCAAATAAGGGCCACAGTAAAATCTGGTTTTTATCATTTGAGAAAATTGGCAAAGGTGAAACCTATTCTTTCACGGCAGCAGTTCGAAACAGTAATCCATGCCTTCATTTCATCACGGCTGGATTACTGTAATTCTCTCTATCTTGGAGTCAGCCAGTCCTCACTTGCTCGTCTGCAGCTGGTGCAAAATGCTGCTGCACGACTTTTAACTTGAACACGCAAAAGAGAGCACATCACACCTGTCCTGGCTTCTCTCCACTGGCTGCCCGTGTATTTTAGAGTTCATTTTAAAATTCTCTTGTTTGTTTTTAAGGTTTTAAACAACCTTGCCCCCCCTTATTTGGCAGAGCTTCTACACCATTACACTCCATCCCGGTCACTCAGGTCTGCTGACCAGCTGCTCCTGGTCATTCCACGGAGTAAGAGGAAGCTTCGAGGAGACAGGGCCTTCTCTGTTGGTGGCCCTGAGTTATGGAATGCTCTGCCTTTACACATTCGACAGGCTCCCTCACTGTCCATTTTTAAAACCCGTTTGAAAACACATCTCTACTCATTGGCCTTCAACCCAACTGAGACTTGATTTTACTTCATTTTTATTGATTTTACCTGTTTAACTTGTCATTTTATTGTATTTTAAATTGAATTTTTAGTTCACTGTGTGTTAGTTTTGTGGTTCTGTTTTTATGCTTTCTTTTATCTTGTTTGTAGCTAGTGTCCAGCGCTTTGTTTCAGCTGTGGCTGTGTTAAAGCGCTTTATAAATAAAGCTGATGATGATGATGATGATGATGATGATGATGATGATGATGATGATGATGATGATGATGATGATGATGATGATGATGATGATGATAAGACTGGGAGAAGAGTTTCTTGTCCATTGGAGATGAACTAAATGGGATTTAGAGTAAACCAACAGTTTCAAAAGTGTTTGATGATCATACGTCAGATGTGAGTTAACATTCTGTATAACCCCTAATAAAAACAACAAAAGAACAAACAGAGCTGACTGACAGATGGCAAGTCTTACACACGAGTGTCGTCTTACATCAGACTTGGGTGATTTGAATTTGTGCATTCCAAAGGATAAAAACGACGTTATGACACTGGTGGTCCAAGTTGGACATTAATCCAAGTGTTGATAAAGCCACGCTGAGCCAAAAAAGTGCTCCTAAAGAAAAAGACATCAACAACCGTTGATCTTTCAGCGGCAGGATGGAGTCAATACATTATTATGCAACTCTAAGAAGGTTAATGCCCCATAGAGCTCAGGAGGAAGGCTCTCCATTCGCCTCTCGAAAGGTCAAACATATTCACCATCTCCTCTCTGAAATCATATCCACACACCAGGTGCCCCATGGGTTTGATGGAGCTTTGGCTCAGTGGTCACAGCTTTGGTTATATAAGCTTTTCGAAACAGATTTAGTGGCTGCAACTGTAAAGGAACCCCGAGGAGCATGTGTGGGTAGAACACTTGAATATTCTCCAACTGCATTCTCTGCTTCTTTTCAGTTTGTGAGGAGTGAGCTTTGTCGCCACAGGGAGGAATGAATACACTCTTCAAACCCACTAAATGCTCTGGTACCAGAGAGAAGGACAAAAAGGCAAAGTGAATGTGTCTGAATGTAAAAGAATGTGTCTAAAGGGTATATAAGGACAGGCTTTCCTTGCCATCAAAACAAAAATGTTCTTTGCGTGCAGTTCATTAACATGTTCCATTACTGTGGAAATCTAAACAACGAAAGGTGTCTGACAGTACATGTGTTTTTGTTTTGTTGGTATTTTTATCTTTTTTACCATTGAGAGCTCAATTGCAAAACCAGTTGAGGTAATTTACAACCAGTAAAGAAGTGAAAGTAATCGCTTTTGACGACAGGAATGTGAGATAAGCAAGAGTTGTTAATAAATGTGTTATCAGAAATCTCGAGCAAGAAGCAAGAGATCATTTGTTTTCGTTTGGACTCTTTCCAAACATGACACTTTTTTTTTGGCAAGGACACAATGTCTTATTCAAAGAGGTTTACAGTGACTAGAGGAGATAAAGATCCTTTTCTAACATAACTGTTGTTACTTTGTAACATCTGTACATTCATTTGAAATTCAAATGTACCGGTAGGTTGAACACTAAAAAAATGTACACAAGTAAAATAATGACGTCAAAACAATAACCATAAATCAGAGGTTCTCAAAGTTTAAATAACGAGTTCCACCTCGGCCAAGATTTAAAAACTCCAAATCCCACCATTATGACAAATAAACTCAAAAATAAAGTTTGTAGATAATAATAATAATAATAATAATAAACTTTATTTGTATAGCACCTTCCTACAATGCCTTGCATTGACCAAGGTGCTTAACAGGATAAAAAGATGAATAAACTGGAACAATAAATCAGTGAAAATAGAATAAAAAACAACAGTAATAAAAGAAGGCAATGGAAATAAAAAATGCTACATACTAAAATACCAAAAGTAATAAAAGTTACACACTGAAAGCTTTTTTGAACAAGTGGGTCTTCAGTCTGGTTTTGAACAGAGTCAGATCAGAGGTGGCACGCAGCTCAAGGGGGAGACTGTTCCAGGCTTTTGGGCCGGCAACAGAAAATGACCGGTCTCCCCATTGTTTGTACCTTGAGCGAGGCACCTCCAGCAGGTGTTGACTGGCAGATCGTAAAGCTCTGCCGGGCTGATGGACTTTCAAAAGTTCTGAGATGTAGAGAGGTGCAAGTCCATTCAGAGCTTTGAAGACAAACAGCAACAGTTTGAACTGTATCCTGAACTGAACCGGGAGCCAGTGTAGAGAGGACAGGACAGGAGTGATGTGTTCATATTTTCGTGTGTTGGTCAAAAAGCGCGCGGCAGAGTTCTGTACAAGCTGTAAACGGGAGATGGAGGATTGATTAATACCAACATACAAAGCATTACAATAATCAAGTCTGGAGGTCACAAAGGCGTGGATGGCCTTCTCCAGATCACCACGGCTGAGAAATGACTTGACTTTGGAGAGCAGACGGAGCTGGAAAAAGCTGGTCTTGACAACAGAACTGATCTGTTTATCAAACTTTAAGTTGGAGTCAAGCTGCACTCCAAGATTTCTGACCACCGGGTTGAAGTGGGGGAGGGGAAAACCAACACTGGGACTGGGAAGGATGTTGTTGGTGTCATCGGGTGCACCAAATAAAATGCATTCAGTTTTATCTGTGTTTAGGTGGAGGAAGTTTTGAGAGAGCCAGTGCTTAATGTCATTTAAGCAGTTGACAAGAGTGTTTGAACTGAGTGAGGGGTTGGGAGTGACTGGCAGATAGATTTGTAAATCGTCTGCATACATGTGAAAAGACAGATTATGACGTGCAATGATTGATCCTAATGGCAGCATGTAAAGAGAAAAGAGGACTGGCCCCAGAATGGATCCCTGTGGTACGCCAGAGGTCAGAGGGGTTGATGAAGAGGAGGACAGATCGCCTATCATGACAGATATCAGACCACAGTGGTGGTTGGATGCATCACAAACAACGATGAGTGAATCTTAAAATCACATTCTTGTCATACTCCACCCTGAACATAAGAGGATCTGCAGTGGAAGTGGTCTCCAGCTACAAGTACTTGGGTGTACACATGAACTTTAACCTCAGCTGGAGTAACAACACCACCAGCCTGATCAAGAAAGCTCATCAGAGACTCTACTTCCTCAGGCGGCTGAAACGAGCTGGTCTGGGAAGCTCAGTCCTCACCTCCTTCTACAGGTGTGCAGTGGAGAGCATCCTGTGCTCCAGCATCAACGTGTGGCATGGAGGCTGCACAGCTGCAGAAAGAAAAGCTCTGCAGAGAGTGGTGAAGGCTGCACAGAAGATGTTGGAGTCAGTCCCCCCACCATCACAAACATCTCACTCCCTACGCTGATTGTATTGCTGATATTAAACAGTGGCTTCACCGTATTTTTTTGTTTTTAAACGAAGGAAAGACAGAATGCATCTTCTACTGTGATGATGCTCCCTGTAACTTTGGTGCTCTGACATCCAAGCTCAGACCAACAGTTAAAAACTTGGGGGTGACATTTGATAAGGACTTAAAACTTGATAAACAAATAGCGTCTGTAGTCAAGGTCTGTTTTTATCATTTACGTCTTTTATACAAAGTTGAGCCTTTTTTAAATCGTTTTGATTTAGAAAAGGCCATTCATGCTTTTATCACCTCAAGGCTCGACTACTGCAATTCCCTATACAGGTGGTCCCCGACTTACGAGCGAGTTCCGTTACTACGAGGTTCTCGTAAGATGAAAATCTCGTAAGTCCGTACTGACCTTTAATCGACCTTTATATAACACACGAGCTGCCACTGAACACGTACATGTAGGTAATTACATGTAATGTAGGCATTTCAACTATCCTAACACTTTAAAACACTTTAAAACAATTTAAAACATTTGTAAAAAATATAAAAAATTAATTTCTTACTTTGAGCGCAGCTTCTCTCATCTCTTAGCTCCGCCGCATTACGTCCGAGGTCCCCAGCTTTCTGCAGCACCACGCAGTCCAAACTGTTTAAAGGAAGGACTGTTAGTACGCTAACTTCATACATTTGGAGCCAGAAAAATATTTAATAAACTTACCGAAAGCCGTTTCTCCGTGGTGTTCGTTCATCCAAACAAGCTGCCCGCGTTAGCTGTTGTTAGCCCTCGCCAGATTAGACCTGCTCTCGTTAGCGCTCGTTAGTGTGTAGCACATCCAAAAAAGGCTGTCGGAGCTGCTTCTCCACGTTAGCTGGTGTCCATCCGACATCTTAGGCGGGCTCCCGAACATTGAGGCGAGCTCCCGGCCGCCGGCCGTCGGTTCGGTTCTGATCGGGTCCGCTTAGCATTTAGCCTAGCCTTAGCTTAGCCCATGAGCTAATGTTGTCGCGCGGCGCTTTGGAAGCGATCGCTGAGCGATCCGCGGCTGCTGCTCCAGTCCAGACACATCCACAAAGTTCACAGAGTGTTTCCAGCTAATTTATCCGTATGAGGCAACCTCTGATCGGACGCACGGTCATCCAAAGCCAACTCCTGGCCGCAGATGGTCCCTTCGCCGGCATGTCTAATCTGCGCCCGCTTAGCTCCGCTCGTTGCATGGTCAGGCGGCGGCGATCCGCTCGTTTTATGTCTGCCGGCTACGTGTTGGGAGCGATCGCTAATACGCTAAAAATTGAAATAAAACAAAAAATAACAATTATACTTTATTTATAAAGCCATTTAAAACAACCACAGCTGCAACAAAGTGCTGTACACATGAAATTAAGAACATTTAAACACACACACACACACATATTTTTTTTCTTCATATTTTTATTAAATATGATAACCTCGTAAAGTTGGACCCTCGTAAGTCCAGACGCTCGTAAATCGGGGACTACCTGTATGCAGGAATCTCCCAATCCTCCATTAGATGCCTTCAGTTGGTCCAAAATGCTGCAGCTCGACTTTTAACCAACACCTCCAGACGTGACTACATTACCCCTGTTTTATTTTCCCATCACTGGCTTCCAATCGATTTTAGAATTAAATTTAAAATTTTATTATTCACTTTTAAAGCTCTCAATAGTCTTGCCACACTATATTTGACTGATCTTGTAGCTGTCCGTGAATAGAGGAGAATAATAATATATAATAATGAATTTATTTTGTAACGCACTTTTCATTAACAAAAATCTCAAAGTGCTATTAGAACACTGAAATCATCTAATACATTTCTCCTGTCAGTCCCAAAGACCAACTACAAACGATAGGGTGAGCAGGCCTTTTCTGTCGTTGCACCCAGACTCTGGAATAAGCTACCTCTGGACTTGCGCTCCATCACTGATATGGTGTTTTTTAAATCTAATCTTAAAACCTTTTTATTCAGGCCGGCTTTTAATACCTAGTATTTCTTTGTCATTCTTGTTATGTTTTAATTGTTTTTAATGTTTAACTGGCTGTTTTCTAAATTTTTAATTGATTGTTTTTTACTTCTGTATTGTTCAGCACTTTGTGCACCTTCTGGCTGCTGAAAAGGGCTCTATAAATAAAGTTTGATTGATTGATTGATTGATTGATTGATTTACACCTCCAGATGCAGGAAGAGAGCCACTTGCATCATGAAGGACACCACTCACCCAGTACATGCATGTTCAACATTTTGAGTGTTCTCAGACCTAACTAAGAAGGTTTCTCACCTCAACCTAACAAAACAGAGATCACATGACAGTAAAGAAAACAAATCAGAGTCAGAGAGTCAGAGAGTCTTTATTGTCATTTGCACCGCATGTGGTACATGTGATGAAAACGAGATTATGTACACGGGGTCCCAGTTACATCCAACAACAAATGAAAGAGAAAAACAGTAATAACATCTAGAATTAACTAAGAAAAACATCAACTAGTAATACACTAAGCCTAATATAGTGGAAATAAACAGCAGCACGAACATGAGTTTGTATGAGCAGATGGTCACAGATGAACACAGATGAACACAGCAACAAGAAAACAGATCAGCATCAGCATGATGTGATATTTTGCAGTGTTTATTTTTTATTTTATTTTTATTTATTCATGAGTCTAACAGCCTCAGGGTAGAAGCTGTTCCTCAGTCTAGTGGTTCTACATTTGATGCTCCTCAACCTCCGTCCTGAGGGGAGTGGGGCAAAGAGTGAGTGTGCTGGGTGAGTGAGGTCTTTCATGATGCAGGTGGCTCTTTTCCTGCATCTGGAGGTGTAAATGTCTGTGATGGTGGGGAGACTGACTCCAACAGACTTCTGTGCAGCCTTCACCACTCTCTGTAGAGCTTTCCTCTCTGCAACTGTGCAGCCTCCATGCCACACGTTGATGCTGGAGCACAGGATGCTCTCCACTGCACACCTGTAGAACGAGGTGAGAACTGGGCTGCTCAGACCAGCACGTCTCAGCCGTCTGAGGAAGTAGAGTCTCTGATGACCTTTCTTGATCAGGCTGGTGGTGTTGTTGCTCCAGCTGAGGTTATCATTCAAGTGTACACCCAAGTATTTGTAGCTGGAGACCACTTCCACTGCAGACCCACCTATTTTCAGTGGGGCGTGGGTGTGTTTGTTCCTTCTGAAGTCCACAATCATCTCCTTTGTCTTCTTCTTATCTATCTATCTATCTATCTATCTATCTATCTATCTATCTATCTATCTATCTATCTATCTATCTATCTATCTATCTATCTATCTATCTATCTATCTATCTATCTATCTATCTATCTATCTATCTATCTATCTATCTATCTATCTATCTATCTATCTATCTATCTATCTATCTATCTATCTATCTATCTATCTATCTATCTATCTATCTATCTATCTATCATCTATCTATCTATCTATCTATCTCAATAATCAAAACAATTATTAATAAATAAACTATAACGTATACAGAGACACATATCTCATCATCTAATTTTATTGAGTGCTTTTCATTTGGTTTTGGTTTTTAATTTAGTCTTTTCGTGCCTTGAGTCCATTATTTTTAATTTATATATTTAGTTTGATTATTAAAGCATAGAGAACACGTTGATAAGATGCCAAGAAGCTCCTTATTTGTAGCTAAATGATAAGACATTAAATATGGCTAGAATCAAAGATTAAACAAAATCAAATAATAAACCATGTGAACATTTTAAATTGTATATTGAAGTATGAACAGTGGTTATAATAATTGTTTCTTTTCCATACACTCATAAGTGGTCATCATTCTCAATCTGGATTGGGGTCTGGTCTTTGCTTCAAGTGAAGGACTTGAAGGACTTCAGGTACCTGGTGAGTCTTGCACATAAGATGGAATGGGAGGTGGACGGATGGATCAGGGCCTCAGCCACAATATTGATGTCTTTAGTCCACTCTCTCTTGTTGAAGAAGCTAACCTGAAAGGCAAAGCTCTTGTTTTTCTATGTTCCAACATTATATCACATTTTTTATTAAATATTTTGAACATTTCCAATTTAAATACATCTTAATCACAGCTCTGAAAAGAAAATACACAGAATCCACCGTGTAAAGAGAAGAGACAATCGTGTGCACAGCCATCCTTAGTTGCAGGGTCAGATGTCCAGGCTGTGCTAGAGTAAAAGACAACTGAGGGAAGTGACTTCTTAACAAAACTGCTTCGACTATTGTGTTGAAAACTTTTGTTAAGGCTCCCTTCATAGTGGATAATAACCCACTACTGTACACTCTCCACAACCTATACAACATATAATGTGGTTGGATTGTGACAAATATGGAAAACCTCCGACCTTCAGTGTGAAGACAGTCATGCTACTCTCTTTTTCACTGCCTTTTTTATACACTTCTGCAACATGAAGCTCATCTTTTTTGTAGTTCATGTCTCTGTATCCTCTGGCTGACCTTGTTATCTCAGGACTCAGATGACTTAAAGTTCGAGCATCAGTTTTTACTGTATGCCACATTATATATACAGTATCTAATGTATTAAATTTTCTAAAGTACACACACTTATTACTGACATTGTAAAACCTAAATTATTTATTCATTCAACCTTTATTTAGGCAGGTTAATCCCACTGAGCCTCAAGGACTCATTTAAATACTGTAAGTTTCTATCATGTAAACAATAAGCCAGTGCAACAAGAGCTATGTTTTTACTAACATATGGCAAATACAAAGGAAACTTTACGGTCCACATTGGACTGAAGTAGATTTACCATACTTGCTGCCGTACATGTTGCACCGCCGTATAAGTTGCATCAGTCCAAATATGTTTAATAAAGTGGGGACAAAAGCATAAATTAATCGCTTTGCCGTATATGTCGCATCTATTATGTGTCACCGCTGACAACCCAAACTTTACGGTCCACATTGGACTGAAGTAGATTTACCATACTTGCTGCCGTACATGTTGCACCGCCGTATAAGTTGCATCAGTCCAAATATGTTTAATAAAGTGGGGACAAAAGCATAAATTAATCGCTTTGCCGTATATGTCGCATCTATTATGTGTCACCGCTGACAACCCAAAAACTTCGGCCGCGTTGTGCCAAAAAATCGATTGGCTGCCAAATTGTGGCCATGGGAGCATGCACACGAGGACTTTAACAATAATTTAACAAGATTAACACTTAAAAACAATTGTTTGCTCAACATTATAGCAAAGGTGTGTCTCAGTCTAACTTTTCTAATTAAATGCACTTTAATGGTCAAACCAGCTGCATTTCACCTGGTGGTTAAAATGCAATAATAATAATAATAATAATAATAATAATAATAATAATGAATTCAATTTATAACGCACTTTTCATTAATGAAAATCTCAAAGTGCTACAAAGTGCAACAGAATTAAATGTCAATAAAACAAGTAATAAAACAAGTAAAATCAATAACAGTATCAACTAAGATCAAAAGTAGAATCATGAGGAGGCAGAGTATGCTTGGTTAAAAAGAAAGGTCTTCAAGCCGCTCTTAAAGTCAACCAGTGACTGTGGAGCTCTCAGGCAGTCAGGAAGAGAGTTCCACAGGCAGGGGGCAGCCACACTGAAAGCCCGGTCTCCCATGGTCCTTAATTTGGTTCTCGGAATGTGAAGTAGATGACTGTTCTGTGACCGTAGAGACCGGGTGGATGAGTATGGTGCAAGAATGTCCTTTAGATAATCTGGTGAAGTTCCGTGTAAGCATTGATGTGTAATGAGAGCAGTTTTGTACTGAATTCTGTAGGCGACAGGAAGCCAATGAAGGTTATGGAGAATGGGTGTAATATGTTCAAATTTACGAACTCTCAACAAAATCCTTGCTGCACTGTTTTGAATATATTGAAGCTTCTGAAGGTATTTACCAGGGATTCCAATAAACAGGGAGTTGCAGTAGTCGAGCCTGGAGGAGACAAAAGCATGGACGAGCTTCTCAGCATCGGAAAAAGTTAGGGATGGGCGAAGTCTGGAGATGTTTCGAAGATGGAAGAAGCAAGTTTTAAACAGAAGCTTAATGTGATTTTCAAATGTAAGATGAGAGTCCATTTTTATTCCAAGATTTGTAACAGAGGTGGAGAGGGGGATGTCTTGTCCAGAAAAGGAAATTGTTGTTATAGTAGATGTTTGTACCTGGTGAGGGGTGCCAATCAGTATGGCCTCAGTCTTGGAGCAGTTTAATTGAAGAAAGTTCTGATTCATCCATGCCCTAATTGCCTCCAGGCAGGCAGAGAGGGCAGTGAGTGAAGATGGAGATGACAATGGGGAAGATGAGGAGGCTCCAGTCCTGATGTAAAGCTGTGTATCGTCGGCATAACAGTGAAAAGAAATGTTGAACTGATTAATAATTTGACCTAAAGGCAGCATGTAAAGGGAAAACAGCAGGGGCCCCAGAACTGACCCCTGAGGGACACCACAGGAGACACAGACTGTCTGGGACGTGGCGTTGCCAAGACTAACACATTCCAGCCTATCGGAGAGGAAAGATTTGAACCAGTCCAGGACAGTGTCACAGAGACCGACCTCCACATGAAGACGGTGGAGGAGGATACTATGGTCCACAGTGTCGAAGGCTGCAGTGAGGTCAAGGAGGACAAGGATGGAGGGAGAACCAGTGTCAGCAGCCATGAGGACATCATTGGTAACTCTCATGCAGCTGGTTTGACGTTTACTCCAGGAGTTCCAGAGTGAGATGAAGGTGGCTTTGTATGGCAAGCTAATGCCTCTTTTCCACCGCTCGGCTCGGCTCGGGTTGGATCGGCTCAGGTCGGCTCAGTTCGGGTCGGGTCACATCTATGTTCTGTTTCCACAGCTTTTTTGTACCCCTTCTGTGGGCGGGGTCCAGAATCCTACTCGTCTTACCACATGGTGGCAGTAGTGTTCCTCAAGCTATTTACTACAGTACTAGCCACCACTAGAAGAAGAACACAATAAAGACTTTGTATCACATATTATCAATTCTATCAAAAACCACATAGCTGATATTTTTCAAAAAAATCTAGTGTGATCACAACATGTTCATATACGAAATGTATCCTGTTGGAGTTATTTGAAATAAAATTCAATGTTTTATAGACATAAATGTGTCAAGCTACGTCCATTAATTTTCTCCCTTGTACTTTGTATCACATATTATCAATTCTATCAAAAACCACATAGCTGATATTTTTCAAAAAAATCTAGTGTGATCACAACATGTTCATATACGAAATGTATCCTGTTGGAGTTATTTGAAATAAAATTCAATGTGTTATAGACATAAATGTGTCAAGCTACGTCCATTAATTTTCTCCCTTGTACTTTGTATCACATATTATCAATTCTATCAAAAACCACATAGCTGATATTTTTCAAAAAAATCTAGTGTGATCACAACATGTTCATATACGAAATGTATCCTGTTGGAGTTATTTGAAATAAAATTCGAATTTTTATAATTTATTTTCGTTGTGCAAGCACAGGTTTTTGGAAAAAGTCAAAGCGAAACTACTTTAAATGCAGCATATTTGACCACTACGTGACAATATTAAAGCGTGGTTAAGCTCAGGAACCCTCGTACTATAAAGTCAGATATGAAATATATTTTATATCTGTTCATTGAGCTACATTTAAAGACATAAAGCCGCCCGCGCGCCGCGTGTTGCTCGTGGCGAAACTACTTTTTAAAATCGTGCAGTTTTGAGCAGTACGTGATTTTATTAAGGACACGTTCAGCTGAAGACCCATCTTTGCTATAAATTTAAAAAATAATAATTGTTTTTACCGTGTTTATCATGTAAAGTCCTGCAGTGATCGCGTCCCTCGCTTCCGTGAAAACAGCTCGAGTCTCCTCCTTCCTCCTTCCAGAGCGGGTGAGCTCGCCTCAGTACACCTATGAAACCGGCCCGAAAATCTCAGGAAATCTCGCGCGGCTCAGCTCGGAATATCCGGTGGGAAAGGATGAAAGGGGGTCTCTGCGACGCACATATGACGTAACATCCGACCCGAGCCGACCGGTGGAAAAGGGGCATAGGTGTCTCATTAAAGGTAGGGTCTACGATATTTGAACACTCTGGGACTCTCTGGGACTTAGAAATATTTTCAGCGCAGAAAAGCATTCTGCTCCCTCCCCTCAGAGCCATATATGGCTCAGTCCGTGCTTCTGGTGAACTTGGGATCTGCTCCGCCCCCTGCTGCTGTCTGCTCAGAGCCGCTGCGATATTCTGTGTTTATGGTAATAAAACCTTCTAATAAAATAAAATAAAACCATGGAGCGCTAGTCCTACAACACAAAATCCAGCAGAAATCATCAGAGGTTCACGAAGCAACGTTTGGACATGATTTAATTCGCTCGTGACTTCCTCATGTCTGTCAGCGCAGGTTTGGAATGTCTGGAATGCTCCACCTCCTCCTGTCTCTGCGCTCCGAAGTTCTGTGTTTATATGATAATATAACTGTTTAAAAAATATAATAAAACCATGAATCACTCATCCAACAACACAAAATCCAGCAGAAATCATCAGAGGTTCACGAAGCAACGTTGGACATGTTTTAATTCGCTCGTGAGTCGTGACAAATCCATTTCCTCATTCCTGTCAGTGCAGGATGAAGCGATCACTTGACTTTTGGCAAAAAAACTAAATAAAAGTCCAGCTCTGGGATAAAGAAGGGATATTTAATACATTTTGTGTCACATAAAAAACAGTCCTGCATCGCTTTGCAATCCTTTGAATGAGAACGAGCTGCGGCTGGGACAGGTGGGGGCGTGGGTTGGGGCGTGACAAACAACTCTGTTTTTATTGGCTGGTCAGTGTCCGGGTCACTCTGTGTTTTTAGTGTTTTTATAAATGCTGATAGAGAAGCAAGGGGACTATAGTTTTTTTTCAGAGATTACTTTGTCTAAAATCAGTCTGTCAATAGATAGTGACAGAGTGAAGAAATATGTTAAAAATATATTGTTTGAAAAGTTACAGACTACATTACAATGTTACATACCCCACCTTTAATAGCCACTTTTACCTTTTGACACATGGCATGCCATATTAATCAAGGGCCCTCTAGTGGCTGAAAATGGTAGTGTTCAATATTTTCAGTGTAAAAATTACAGTAATGAAATTGTCAGATCTCAGCCAAAAATTGGTTATAAATATGGGGGGGGGGGGACATAAGTCGCTTCACTGTTTAAGTTGTAGGGCATGATAATTTATGCAGAATTGTGCAACTTAATAATAATAATAATGAATTCAATTTATACCGCACTTTTCATTAATAAAAATCTCAAAGTGCTACACAGTGCTATACTTATACAGTGAAAAGTACGGTAATCATTTCTGAGATGTATGTTTGTGTGAGTTTAAATACTGTTGTTTCAAATGTTCAGTCTCAAAACAAAAATGCTCAAACTCATGAAAAAACGTGTTCAAATGCCTCTTGAGTTTAGAAATCAATTGAAGTCATATTTCAACGTTTCCGGTAGTTTCAGGGTTATAGTTCCACACTGTTAGCACTTTGAGATTTTTATTAATGAAAAGTGCGGTATAAATTGAATTCATTATTATTATTATTACTGTTGGCTGAAAAAAAAATTGTGTTGCAGGATGTACATTCTCACTGTAAGCCAAGAGTTTTTGTATATTTACTACAAATTCATTTTTATACACCCTGACATGTGCATGGAACATGATGTACGCAACCATTTTGTGCATATGCATCATTCATAAACGAGGCACCCGAGTCTTTTTTTGTACGTCTTCCATACTGTCCACATCAGTGAGTCCAACACATTTTAATCAGTGCTTCTGTAGCAAATTTAACTTCATAAGGGTAAATTGATCAAAATGGAAGATGGTGTGTGAGGAGAACATCGCAACATTTTGTTTTTTGGTGTGTGCAAAGGTCTTAAAGGCTCAACGTCACTTTTGCTTTGATCATAGCACCTCATAGATGAGGTGAGGAGCAGGTTGGAGAGTGAGCAGCCTGAGATTCAATGCAAGGGGTTTAGAGTCACTCTTGAAGCCAAATAGAAGCTAAAGGAGGAATTTCAGTTATCGAACAAGTCATCAAAATTGTTCAGTTGAAGGTGTCACAACCAAAGCTCCATGAGAGAGAACAAGTAGTGATCTATCATACTGTATGTTCCAACACCAGCACATGGTTACACTTCATTTCATGAACCACTAGATGGTCTACTAGAGTGCCATGCCATTGAATTTTTAAATATTGAACAATTTTTTCACAGCAAATGATCACAGTCCAATAGCCTGCAATGAGAAACCCACATGGGTTTTAATATTGGGAAACTAATGGAAGCAAAACACTTGGACATACTAAGAGGCTCACAATCCCTTTTGTGACTTCAGTCAGGACTCCAGCAGCGCCTAATGAAATTATTTTTTTGTATATGTGACCACTTGAGGCAAAAAGGAGGAGAGGGAGGTGACAGCAGCACCTGCAGGACCTGCTCATGCTCCACCTGAGAGATAAAGGATAGATAAGAGGGGAAAAATATCATTAAAAGAAATGACAGGAAAAGCTATTTTTTTCAAGGGGGTTGGGGTGGTAGTTAAAAATAATGAAGCTACTTCAAGTCTAAAAGTTTTCTTTCATCTAAAGCTAGAAAGCAAACTCTTACTGCTACTGGACTGATTGATATTGTTCTCTTTGGGGTCAGTTGACTTCCATGAGTCACAGTTTTGGTTACTGGTCAGCTAAGCTCATCACAGGCTCATTTTCTTCAGACGTCAGAGCAGCTGATGCGGTCAGACAACAAGTGATGCTGCAGGTGTGCTTTTGCTGAATAGACACGGTAGATGTGAAACAAGGCAGCTGCAGAGATGACGGTGGTGACAAATCTGTGAATTAACACCCTTTCAGTTCTGACTCTGGAAATTACAGTGTAATCATACAAAGTGTTTCTTCTCCGGCTTTTGCTACTTAGCAAATAATGAAACAGATGAGCAGAAGCACTTTGCATAAGGCACATCTGTGTGCTTTAATCACCTTAATATCTGTCCCAACACACTGCCTGTTTGCTGTTCTAAGTTACTCACAGCCTTTACAAGTATGGACATACACCTGTGAACAGAGTACATTTGCAATTCTTGGTACTAAATACAAATCTGATTGGAGTTTTCTTGGTAAATATAATAATTTATACAGTTTGTCTAATGAAGTCATGCATCCAGAAGGATTATTTTTGTTGAAATGTTTTGTATTTTGTCCAAAAGACTTCTTCAGTCTGAACAGCTGTTAAATGGGGTGAAGGACTGGAAATTCAAGACCATTGTTACCCTCCCCAGGAGTGGTGGACCAACAAAGATCGCTCCAAGGCGTGGAATAGTCGGCGAGGTCACCCCAGGGTAACGTCTAATAACTGAAGGCCTCTCTCACATTGACTAATGTTGATGTTCATGAGTCCACCATCAGGAGAACTGAACAATAATAATTGTTCATGACTGAAGGAGGAAGACACTGCTCCCCAAAAAGAACATGGCTGCTCGTCTGCAGTTTGATAAAGATCATGTGGACAAGCCAGAAGCACTGGTTGGAAGAATGTTTTGTGGACTGATGAGACCAAAATAGAACTTTTGGTGTAAATGAAAATAGTTATGTTTGGAGAAAAGAAAACTCTGCATTCCTGCAGAAGAACCTGTAAAACATGGTGGTGGTAGTATTGTAGTTTGTTCCTGTTTTGCTGCATCTGGGCCAGGACAGCTTGCCATTTGATGGACCAATGAATTTTGAATTATATCAGAGAATTTTAAAAGAAAATGTCAGGACATCTGTCCATGAACTGAATGAACTGAAAGTGGTTCTACCCAAGAATGGTTCAAGAAGAATAAAGTTCATGTTGTGGAATGGCCAGGTCAAAGTCCTGACCTTAATCCAATCCAGATGTTGTGGAAGGACAGGAAACCCCCAAAATCCAGAGATGAAGCTGTTCTGCACAAAGGAATGAGCTGAAGTTTCTCTAACCCGGTTTGCAGGACTGACAGCGGATTCAGATGTTGTCAGTCCATACAATGGGCGCTATCAACTGTTATCATGCCCATTTGTAGCGGCAAAACTGTCACAATCTACCTCCTAGCATGTTTAAAAGAACGTTATCAGCGTTATTATCGCTGTGAGTAGGCAGCATGTTTCCGTAAACCCCGAAATGTTGTGTTTTTGTTTTTTTTCAGCTTATGTAACCGTTTTCCTAAACCTAACCTTAAACCTGACCCAGAGGACCAACCCTAAACCTAACCCCAGCTCACCCTTGTGCTTAAACCTAACCAAGACCCTAAACCTAACCAAGACCCTAAACCTAACCCAAGACCCTTTACTTTAAACCTAACCACGTCGCTAAAGACGGAGCCGGCTGTCATCGATTGTAACGGTGAAAACATACCTTTAAACCTCCTAGGAGGTACAGGAGGGGCAATCTGACCGCTATGAATGGGGATGATAAGTAATATTTATATAGCACTTTTCATAGATAAAATCACAAAGTGCTGTACAACATATAAATAAAAGATTAAAATAGACAAAAGAATTACTGTAGTAACAGCTGATTAATCAAAACAATAAGAACAGCTGATAAAAACAAGAACAATTGATAAAAACACTAAATAAAAACATTTATCTAAAAGCTTGTCTGAATAAAAGTGTCTTTAGCTAAGATAATGGGCAGTCTGACGCTACGTATGGTTGATAACATCCGAAGCAGGTGTTTTCTGAGCATAAGCAACTTTGTGAACACTGTACTTATTGTTGTGTATTAATATTTACATGATCAATGAGGGTAGATGATCTGATCATTGCTGCCAGTGACAGTGTGAAATAGGAGCCTATTGAAAGATTCAAGGATTCAGGATAATGGAAACCTTTTCTCAGCATTCCCTGATACATGCTTAATGATCTAGGTAGAAAAATCTAAAAAAGCTAAGTATGGTCTTCTGGACATTCAAAAAACAAAACAAAGCAAAAAAATTGTAGAAACGTTTCGTCTTTCGTCCGAAGGACTTCCTCAGTCTGAGTTGCTGTATTCAGCTCAGTCTTATAAATAGCACCTTCTCACAGTGGATCAACCAGTTGGCTGATGACAGCTGAAACCAGCTGCTCACATGATCAAGGAGGACCATCAGCCTAACGATGGATCGTTAGCACCCTGATGGTTGTTTGCTATTCACAGAGGGCTGAGTGATACTAGCAATAACAGCATTGTAAGAGGGAGACAGTTGAACCCGGAGGCCTCCACCCCTGTTTAATGATGGACGGTTTCTTTTCACAAAGATGGCCTCCTTTACTCCTCTCTCAAACCATCGTTCCTCTCTATCAAGGATGTGAACATCTTCATCCCTGAAAGAGTGACCGCTGGCCTGGAGATGAGTGTAGACCACAGAGTCCTGACCTGATGATGTTGATCTTCTGTGCTGGGCCATCCTTTTGGCCAGTGGCTGTTTAGTTTCCCCGATGTAAGACTGATCACAGCCCTCCTGACACTGAACAGCATACACAATATTACTCTGTTTGTGCCGGGGGACTGGATCTTTGGGATGAACCAGTCTTTGCCGTAATGTATTTTGGGGTTTAAAAGCCACTGGGACGTTGTGTTTAGAAAATAAACGTCTCAATGTCTCTGAAACTCCCGCAACATACGGAATGACCACTGGTCTGGGTCTGGGTTCCTTCTTTTCACCTGATGGCTGGCTGGAGTCCTGTTTGGGTTTCTTCTCTGCTTTCAGGAAGGCCCAGTTAGGATATCCACATTTCTCTAGAGCCTGTTTTGTGTGTGATTTCTCCTTCTGTCTGGCTCCTGAGTTAGTGGGGACGCTGTCTGCTCTGTGATACAGAGTCCTGATGACTCCTAACTTGTGCTCCAGAGGGTGATGGGAGTCAAACTGTAAATACTGGTCTGTGTGGGTGGGTTTGCGGTACACCTCAGTTTGCAAATTTCCTCTATCAGAAACTGAGACCTCACAGTCCAAGAAAGCCAACCTGCCATTTTTTACATCTTCTCGTGTGAACTTGATATATTTATCCACAGAGTTGATGTGATCAGTGAAATGTTGGACTTCCTGAGATTTAATTTTAACCCAGGTGTCGTCAACATACCTGAACCAATGACTTGGTGGTCTCCCTGAAAAGGACGTCAAGGCTCTCTTAGCTGCGTCTGTGCCTTCTGAAGGATCTTGCTTGTCCGGTGCCCGCTGACCGATGATTTCAGTTCCAAGCTCTTGGGAATGATGCCACTTTGTCTGCATCTAAGGTTGAATCGCAAGTGGTTCCTGTAGTCTGCCCTCTTCCTAGCTGTTTTCTCAAACTCTCTAACAAGCAGTGATGTCTGGTCGGACCACTTTATTCAGTAACGTGTAATCTAACGCGTTGCTATTTCAAAATCCAGTAATCAGATTAAAGTTACTTACTCCAAATTATTGTGCATTACTTTTTTGTCATTTTCTGTAGTACTGTAATTTTATTTTATTTCCTCAATGCGTCTCGGCCGGGGAGTGATTAAAAAAAAAAGACGCGGAAATTCGGTCAGCTACTGTGGCTATGTGAAACCTGACACCATGTAGCGCGTGCGTGTGCGACAGGAACGTAAACAGACTGGACTGAGGTGCGCTCACACGGAGGTGAGAGAGGAGGAGACTCACTTTACTGCAGTTCAGTTACAATGGAGCCAGGAGTAAGACTCTCCGGGTCGGATCAAAGCAGAGAGCTGCACTGTCTGCGACAGGAGGTCCCCCCCCCTACCCGCGACCAAAACAACTAATGCCGGGTACCCACCTAAATTGTCAGAACGCTCCTGCCGCCCCATTTTGGCCGCTTGTCACTGTCACACTGGGAGACACTGAGACGCGTCTGATGACGCGCACTGGGGGGAGGCAGAGGAGGGAGTCTGTTTTCCAGGTAGTTGTTGTGTTTTCATGCTGCTGGCAGATAAAATCAGTAGCACGTGACCCCCGTTCCTACTGGAGTGGGTTTTCTACGAGCCGAACTGCAACTCCGACAGTCTTTGTTGAGATTAAAACATTTTTTATATTTGGGGTGATCGTACGCTGGAGCGGACAGCGGCAACTATTTAAAATGCCAAGTTTCTTACCGGAGTCTGGTTCCAATTCATGGAGGCTCGATGGGGTAAGTTTAAAAAGTCCAAAAAAAGTCCCGTTGTGTAATCACATAGCAGAGGCTCTCCCGATTGGTTGTTGCGATACGTCGAGCAACGTCGAGCCGCAAAATATCAACTTTTCGATCCGACGCTGCTCAACGCGTAGGTTGCTTCGGACGCGCGCGTGCGCGGAAAGGAACTGCCGCGCCGCTTCAAACACTCAAAACGCGCCGCTTTACGATACGCCACGCCTCGACGCTTCTCCACATAGACTTTGCATGTAAACCGGCCGCTTCCGCCGCCCGACACGGGTCGAGTGGGTAACCGGCATCAAGCTTGACTT
>JBBPBX010008485.1:51172-62409 GCA_038048925.1 Garcialebias charrua | reverse complement strand
AAAATCCTCAGACCCACACTCTCCCAACCTTTCCCCAATTTTTTCAAAAAAATGTCTTTTCTCTGCATTGGTATTGGGAGCGTAAATATTAATAAAGATAACATTAAAATGATCAAAACCAGCTTTGACTAAAAGACACCTTCCCTGAACAACGTGTAGCACTTCTATGTGGCTGGGAGTGAACGCTTTTGATAAAAGGATTCCCACTCCTGCACTCTGGGAGGTGCCATGACTAAAAATGGCCTCCCCTTTCCACTCTCTACGCCACTCTGTTTCATTAGCTGGATCGCTGTGTGTCTCTTGTAAAAATAGTACATCAATACTTTTATAGTTCATGGTTTGATAAACTAGTCCACGCTTAACAGCCTCTCTTGCCCCATTGATGTTTAAAGATGCCATTTTAAAAGTATCCATGGTGTGTGAGAGGTTAAGAAGCGTGTATAAAAAGACTATAAAAAATGTTAAGGAGCAGGTGCTTATCATTTTGTTCATATAATTTTTCCGACTTTGGTCATTGTCTTTCTCAGCCTAAAGATTTCTTGTTGGCTAAAGACTAATTGTTCATTATTGTGTTGAATGTGGTGACTGGCTGAGAAATAAAAATTTCTCAGATCAGGAAAATATTTTTCCACATTAACTTTTTTCTGGTTTTTGGTTTGCTGAAGGAAGGACACTATGGATTCAGCAGTGTATTGTGGTTCACCACTGTCAGCTTGTGGGACAGGAAATTCACCAACATCTGAGTACCAGCTCTCGCTGTCGCTGTTGTCTGTGCTTTTCAGCTGTGCAGACATATCTCTGGTTTTCTTGCTTATTTTACTGGTAGTATTACTTTGGTGTTGTCTTTTTAACTGGGCTGTAACCCCCTGTACTGACTTTTGTAACTGGGCTGCAGGGGAACCCTGATTTAATCCCTCTGCAGCTGCTCTTATCACTGTTTCTGTAGCTGCTTTTAAAAGCGAGCCTGCCTCCCCCCTCTCCCCCTCATCTGCAAGCCCCTTTTCTCTCCCTCCCTGATCAGCATCTACCCCTCCTCTGTCCTCTTCATCTTCACCCCCCTCTCCTCTCACCCCCTGAGCAGCACGCAACTCTCCGCCCATGTCACATTGTCGCACCCCTCCCCTCTCCTTCACCTCCTCCTGAAACTCTCTCGTCTCGCTGTTCACCACACCAACACTGTTTTCTCCTCCAGAACACACCTCCATGCTGTCTCCAACCTCCACACACACGCCTCTACCCGTTTCATCTCCACCATCCGCTGTTTGCTCAACAACAGCATCTGGACGATTCTCATTAACCCCGGTAGCGGACCCCTCCCCCGCCTCCCCCTGCCCGGACACACCTCCCCGCTGTTCTGCATCTGTGGGATCCCGCGCGGCACCCTGTGGGGCTGACTCAGTTAACTCGGGGCACATTTTTCTGATAGAAGAGTTGTCAAATTTCAGTCAGGATTCTACCAGAAACGTATCCAGTGTTTCTTGTAACACTATACTGTACAAGGAGGGTGCCCTGCCCGGTCAACAGAACCAAGCGCCCTGCCTACCAAAATGTCCCTCACCCCCGACAAATGCCAGCACTGACACAGCACCAAGCTAGTGGCACGCAATTCATATGCGCTAGCTAAAAGGCTACAGCAGTAGCGCTCTGTCTCCCCTGTTGACACCCCCAGACAGATGAGCGCCCTGCCAAGGTAAGTTACATTGTTGTAGATAGAACAAGCCTGTGATTCGGTGATTGAGGTGCAGCTTGCTGAAGGAAATTTTACCAAATAGTGGGAGGAGCATAATTTTTACTTTCTGTGGGTTAGAGAAAAGCTACAATAAATTCAAACCTGTACACCCTGTTTTTTGCTTTTCAACGAAATCATTGAAGTTGTAGGTTGTATAATTGTTCCACCCTGGAAATAGATGTTCCGAATTGTTCATCAAAACTGCCAAATTACTGACTGTCAGGTCCCATGATGAATGGATGTAAACTTTAGACTGCATACTTAAACACAGCAATACTTTTAGCCACTTTCCAGTGTCTGTATTACCAATCAAAGGATGACTTTTACCTTTTCTTTCCTGTCTTTTTCTTCCTTACCTCCTTTTTTCCATGAACCAGGAGGGAGAAGGGGATATCCATGAGAGGTTAGTGGCTCTGTCGTCTCTCCCCCCCATGTTCTCATTTCACTCTTTGTCTTTAGAGCATGTTTGTACTGCAGTCAAACCACCTTTGTTCTAAGTCACTGTCTGCAGTTTAGCCATGTCTCACAAGTAAATGAATGTTTTGACGCCAACAGGGATAACTTGCACAAATAACGCTTTGTATTCCAGTCAAGCAAATTTACTACCAAGCAATTCAGTAATACCCGTCTCCTGGTCAACTGAGTTTACAGAAACTGTCTTTTAGTCTCTTTTGCTTTCAATGAAAGAGTTGTTCCATGGGTCAGAGGTCATAAATTTCTGGGTTTGACATGTTTTTGATCAACAAGTCTTTGTTGCTTCTGTTCTGACTTCATAATCAACAGCCTTGCATTGTATTATCCCTGCTTCTCAGGCTTGTTTCCTTTTGTTGTTGTTGTTGTTGTTGTTGTTGTTGTTGTTGTTGTTGTTGTTGTTGTTGTTGTTTCTGACTTCAATTGTAATTGGAATGGTTATGTTTCAGTTAAACTACAATGTTAAAGGGGACCACATGTAAGTATTTAAAAATTTTATGTTATGTCTGTGTGCTATCTTGACAATATTAATTCATTTTAATACACAAAATAATTCTTAGATAATTAATTATACCCTTTTTAATTCTGCCAGTTTTAACTTTCGTTTTGAACGACCGGTTTCTGATAGAAGTTCTGAAGTCCACGCCCTTCAACGATCTGTTTACGCCCTCTGCACAGCCAGTATCTGTAATGTGTTGTTGTTTTAAAATTAGCTCGTTTTTTATTACTCATTTGACTTACTGTTAGTGTTAGCTTAAGATAACTTACCGAAACCCGTCTGAGCGCGCCGCAGTTTGCTGCTCCTTTTAGCATGAGACCACCCGAATCCGATGCTAATGTTAGCTTGTTCCTCTTCCGGTTTTCGCCAGCTCCGCTCGTTGCACGCGGAGACTTTGAGAGTTATCGCTGTTCCAGTCAAGACACACAAAGTTCACCAAGTGTCTCCCGTAAATTAATCGGTAAAGAGAAGGTCCTCGCTGTTGCGAGGCTTCTGCCAGGCTGCTGCGAGGCTGCACAGTTGAAGCTCCGCTCCATCGCGCCAGAAGAGGGGCTCGTTGACGCCGGTCCCTACGTCGGGGGTCTGCTCGTTTAATTTTTGCCGGCTGCGCGTTTGGAGCGATCGCAAATACACTAAAAATTGAACTAAAACATAAAAATAACAATTATACTTTATTTATAAAGCCATTTAAAAAACCACAGCTGCAACAAAGTGCTGTACACATGAAATTAATAACATATAAACAAAAGATGAGATGAAATCATGAAAAACAACAGTCATGTGTTTAATACAGAAGTGGGTTGAGCCTAACCAGGGGTTGCTAGGTGAGGGGCTGGACTCATGTTGGGGTGGGTTGTCCTCGCGCCTGTGACGTCACAAGCGCGATTGACTTCCAGTTTATTTCAAAAACGAGCCGTTTTTATCACAGTAAAATAAATCTACTTAGAGTAAATAAACCACTGGGTGCATTTTTTTGGCCTTTGGACTGTTTTTTTATGAAGTAAATACCCAAAGTTGAGTAAAAAAACATTAAAAAGTGAATTTTGAATGTGTGGTCCCCTTTAATGTTTAGGATTGCACTTTTAAGTTGGATTGAAGTGTACCTCAGCCCAACATGTACCATGTACAGTGTTTGCAAGAAAAAAAAGACAGTTTTGTAAAGACAGATGTGGCTTCTGAAGGTAATAGTTGTAGCTTCAAAACAAAAGGAATACAGGGAGTCCCCGACTTACGAACGAGTTCCGGACCGAAGGACCATTCGTAACCCGATTTTGACGTAAGTCGGAACCCATAGCACGTGCGTTCGTAAGTCCGGATTTTCGTTCGTAAGTCGGAAAATGTATGCTAGCGCTGCGCCAAACACCCGTTTTTCAACACAAACGTACATACTGGTTCATAAACATGCACAGAACTTTGTTTACAAACGGTTAGCCAACACACTTTCATCTTAAAACACCTAAAAACACATACAGTGCTGTATTTAATGTACAACTGTACTGTTCGTAGGTCCGTTCGTAAGTCCGAGTTGCCGTAGGGCGAGGGCGACGTAACTCGAGGACTCCCTGTACATGGCGTACACCACTTTTCCGAGTTATTTAAACAAGTTTAAACTGAAGTATTCAATACGGCTTAAGGACGTTCTATACTGGATCCAAAGCCGAGAAATTGGCTCTCATTGACTTCTCGACACAAGGCCCGGGCTGAAGTTTTTCTCATGGGGTATGCGCAAAGTATTGTGTAGGGGCCCCAATTTCCTTAATTTTGGAAAATCGGAAATAAGCCGTTAGTTACATGAGAAACCTATTTTGCAGATTTTTTGTTTTGTTTTGTTTTAACAACAATTGTCTGAACTTCCTTTATATTTCTGAGCACTACCTCATGGCCAGTTAAAACAAGTTTGTATTGTTTCTGGATATTGTTCAAGGGTATGTTTTTCAATAAAATAAGATTGGAAAATTTAAGGTGCATTGTGACCTTAAAACACCTTACACTTACAGTGTCGCTTATCAAACAAAATCGGTATTTGCCAAAATCGGAATCAGCCGGTCAGGCGTTTTAGAGGTCGGTGATGGGCCAGAAAACTGCAGTTGTTGCACCCCTAGTATTGTGCAATTGGTCAGTTGGACACAAAAGAGGATTCAGTTTGCCGAAAAGTGTGGCGTTTTCTTCTTGACACATTTGTAACAACCCAAACAGTCGATGCAGGAATGCGGTGAAGACCTCGGCGGAAATAAACCTGTGCTGGCGCTGTATATCACTCTTCAGTGGGCGGGCATTCTTGCAAAGCACCAGAAGACAAGCACCAGATTGGTTTCGGATGTAGTATAAAACAACCTTTAGTGATTTAATGTGCCGTTTGGCTGTACCGGCCCATGCCCATACACCTAACAAGGTGTAAGAACAATGTCGTTCAATGCATCTGTCGTCAAAACCCTGATTCACCAATGATCAGGTGTAGTCTTCATCAAATGTATTACAAAACTTTGAAGAACAGCCAGACTCACAGAGTCAGTGCATCACAAGTACAGAATGTATTCATGCCGTTCCCTGTCTGAGTTCTGACTCGTTCTAACTTCCTGAAATGAATTTATTAGTTTTATAGAAACTCGTCTTAGAGGCGTTGAAGAATTGTGGAAAATGAGCAGATCTCAACGACTTCCGGGGAATAAATCACATGTCTACCATAACATTAAAAAGTCTCGAACAAACAAAAAACTGATTAACCGTGACCTCTCCGCGGTCTTCTTACATATATTAAAGGGGACCAAATGTAGGATATATAATTTTTTGTGATGTATCTGTGTGCTATCCAGACCATTTTCAGTCAATTTTATACACAAAATAATGATTAGATAATAAAATATCCCCTTTCTAATTCTGCCAAATTTCACTTCCGTTCAAAACAGGCTGTTTATGATAATGAGCTCGGAAGTGCACGCCCGTCAAAACTCTGTCTCCGCCCTCTGTAACTGCCAGTATCTCAAATCTGTTGTTGTTTTAAAATTAGCCTTTTTTTATTACTCGTTTGACTTACTGTTAGTGCTAGCTTAAAAAATAACTTACCGAAAGCTGTTTGTGTGCGCCGCCATTAGCTGCTCCTTTTTATCATGCCCTCCCGAATCCGAGCTCTTCCTCCTCCTTCGGTAACAAACAGCCCGCGTAGCTCCTGCTAGTTGCATGCAGCGCTTTGGTCCACGGCTGCACATCCAATCCAGACAAACGCAAAGAGTGTTTCCAGTTAATTTGTCCATATGAGGCAACCTAACCTCTGACCGGACCGGACCCACACTGTCCTCAAAAGCCAGCAGCTAACTGCAGCCCGATCTCTCCGGAAAAAAAAAAAAAGATGCCGCGACCGGGAAGCGAACCCGTGTCCTTCGGATAACGAGTCCAATTCACTACCTCTAGACCAACCGGGCAGTTATGCAAAAAGCAGTCTTTCATCGTATAAGAAACAATCACAACCACCTACATTTAGAACGCTGAAGTTTTGATTAGATTTTGATGAAGTGAAAGGTATTCTTAAAATAAATAAGTTGCTAATCTGAAAATATATCGATCAGTGGTGCTTGATGGTACAGACTGTCGTCCCGCGAGTAAGTGTGTGTGTGTGCACAGTTTTCTGCCGGCTGCGCGTTGGGAGCGATATTACACTAAAAATTGAACTAAAACGTAAAAATAACAATTATAAAGTATTATTATGTCGATGTATATATCTAGTTTCACCCCGATTTCTCCGAAACAAAAGGCTTTAAATAAAAAGGGGGGAAAAAAACGATGCCGTTGACAGGATGCGAACTCTAGTCTCCTGCGTGCCGCTCAAGTGTCGTAACCGCTCGACCAAACTGACAGTTGTGCAAGAGCAGTCCTCCATCATATAAGAAACAAGTCCAAACCGCGAGAGTGTGTGTGCACAGTTTCAACGAGACAGAGTTCATTCAAACAAGGTAATAAAACATTCTGGTTTTACTCAAGATGTGCTGCTGGCTGGAGCAGGGCTGAGCCCATAGCCCCCCCGGGGGCTAAATAAATGAATAAATAAATAAATGACCGCCAGGTCAGTTCCTAAACTGCTCGGCAACCGTGACGTTTTTTATACTGAAGTGGGTTGAGCCGCACCAGGGGTTGCTAGGTGAGGGGCTGGACTCAGGTTTGGTGTGGGTTGTGGTTACGGTTTGTGACGTCACAAACCGCAGGAAGTGCAATCGGCCCGTTTCTATCTAAGATAAATAAATCTACTTAGAGTAAATAAACCACTGGGTGCATTTTTTTAGCACTAGGACTGTTTTTTTATGAAGTACATACCCAAAGTTCAGTAAAAAAAACATTAAAAAGTGAATTTTGAATGTGTGGTCCCCTTTAAAAGTTCTGGCAATGATTCAGTTACCTAAAGTAATAAAATGATTATATAGGTACCAGTAATAATATAGTAAAATAATGTTAAAAATACCAGGAATCAGATTAGTAAATGATACATATACAGTACTGTATTTTCATCACGCATCACCTTATCCCATTCCTAACATACCTTCATGGGGTATGTGAGGACCGTAGCACCTTTCTGTCGGTGCATGCCCACTCTTAGTTGGCGTTCAGCTGTCAATCGTCCTCTTCTGTCTCCTCAGGTCCCCACATCAGCAGTTTGTTCCACATGGCCGACGATCTGGGCCGCGCCATGGAGTCACTGGTCAGCGCCATGACTGATGAGCAGAGCACCCTGCTGCAGCGGGCTCCACCTTTTTGATCCCGTCCACCCTCCCCCAACCTACATATCGCATGTTTTTTCTAGTCAAAACAACTGGATCGAAACTGTTTACACAGAGAATATAACGTCTATTTTTGTGAAGGATTGCAGTTGAATCAAGTACAAAAAATATATATATACTAAGAAAATTTTCTGTAGTTTCTTAAAACATCCCGAAGTTGTTGGTTTTTAATCTTCTATGCAACTGTATAAAACGAGCGGTGTGGGGAATCAAAGGTACACGTTTATCTGTCTAACTGGAGAAAACAAGCATTTCTCACAAAGGTTTTCATTTTTTTAAAGGTCATCGTCTTTGTGTGTGTGTGTTTGAGTGTGTGTGTTAGGTGCTCCCTACTATTTTATTTTTATTTTATTTGGGAGAGACAAGGTCAAATCAGCTAAACGCAGTCTAAGTTACCCTAAAAACAATCTCACAAAACACAAACCTTAAAAATATAGACTTTATTTCTTAAATTGTAGCTTTTAGTTGAATCATATCATAACTGCAGTTATGATTAAAAGAAACCTAACCCACTGTTCTAAAGTTTAGCATATTTGGACATAATAAAATTGATCTGGTCTGTATCAGGTTCTAACATCTAACCTCAAGTGCACAGAAACACAACAGATTTCACCGTCTTTTAATTACGAAACTAAAACAAAACCCGAACAGAAAAGCCGTTATGAATTTCGTTCAGCAGCTCGTAGAGCCTCAAGCATCAATAACGTCAGTAACATTTTCTAGATCAGGAGTTCTGGGGGTCCTCCCCATAAAGTACCGTATTTTTCGACGTATAAGTCACTTTTTCTCATTAATTTGTCAGTCCTGCGACTTGCATGTCGAAGCGACTTGTATACGTTGTTTTATTTTTCATATTCATAACGCGGTTTTTGACTGATGCTTTAAATTTCAAAGCACTGCAACAGCGAGTCTTCCCGTGCACATTCACTTCACTCAGCTGGTGAAGGCGGAGGAACGCTGGAGAGCTAGCGGCTACAGCTGCGATGGATGGATGGTGCCGTGCCACCCAGGCAAAATGAAGCTGTTTTGACAATTAAATACAGGGGGTCCCCGACTTACGAGCGAGTTCCCTTCCTACGACTATCTCGTAAGACGAAAATCATGTACGTCGGAACACGAAACACGTGTTCTCGTAAGTCCGGATTTTTGGTCGTAAGTCGGAAAATTTATGCTAGCGCTACTACGAACACTCGTTTTTCAACACAAACGTTCATACTAGTTCATAAACATGCTCAGAAACTTGTTTACAAACGGTTAACTAACACACTTTCATCTAAAAACACATAAAAGAGCTGTATTTTTTGTATGTTCCTTACAAATTTACTGTTCGTTAGTGAGCTCGTAAGTCCGGAACCTCGTATGTCGGTGTGCTCGTAAGTCGAGGATTACCTGTAACTGCATAGTAAACGCGACGGGTCAGCGGTGACACATAATAAATTAAACTTACGGTATACGTCTAAGTGACCTATGTCGGAAAATACGGTAGATTTGATTTCTTGCATTTAGGCATATTTTAGCGGGTTGTTAAATATCTACTTGCTAGTAAAAAAAAATCTAGATATTTTGGACCCTCACACACCAGCTTGTGGACCCCCGGAGGTCCCCAGTTTGAGAACCACTTGTTGGTTGTGAAGAAATTTTGGCCCACTCTTCTTTACAGTGTTGCTTCAGTTCATTGAAATTTTTGCTCAGCTTTCTGAAGCTCCCACAGGATTTCAAGCAGGCGAAGGTTCTCCAATTTGAGATTTTGGCATTTCTCCGAACATTGCACAGTCTGATCTTTGGGGTGAATTTTTGGGAATGTCCACTTCTGGGAAGACTGGCAGCTGTCCTAACCACTTATGACAACTCTTTTTAGAATGATGGAGTCCAAGTACGGTAGTTTGGAAATGACATTTAACCCTTAGCAGGTTGATTAGCAGCAACAGTTGCTTCTCTGAAGTCATTGCTGATTTGAGTTAAGCGCTAAAATGTTTCGATTGTCCATCTGCTGACCAAAGTGGTTATGTTCCCTATTTTACAAAGAGCTCATTAAATTTTCTTAGAATTAAATGTCTTAGTATTTTTTTTATTTTGAATATAATAAAAATGAGCCCAATGTTTCCTAATTTCAACAACTAAACATAAAGCTTTGCTGATTTGATACACTAGGGTAATCCTGCTGACTGACTGGTCCAGCAGGAACAGTAAACTTCCTGTCAGATGTCCTGAGTGCATTGCACAGGTGGACAATTTCCAGTAAATTTCAGGGAATTTTCCAGAAACTTTCCATAGGAAGTTAAGCTGGTGAATGTTAATAATAATAATGAATTTAATTTGTAACGCACTTTTCATTAACAAAAATCTCAAAGTGCTACAAAGTGCAACTAAAATCAATGATCAAATAAAAACAAGTGATAAAATCAATGATAAAATAACAAAAATCAATTAAAAATGATAATATCAACTAAGATCAGAGGTAAAATCATGTGGAGGCAGAGTAGGTTTGCTTAAAAAGAAAGGTCTTTAAGCCTTTTTTAAAGTCAACCAGGGACTGGAGCTCTCAGATAGTCAGGGAGGGAGTTCCAGAGGCGGGGGGCAGCCACACAAAATGCCCGATCTCCCATGGTCCTTAATTTGGTTCGTGGAATGTGAAGGAGATTACTGTTCTGTGATCGTAGAGACCGGGTGGATGAATATGGTGCAAGAATGTCCTTTAGATAATCTGGTGAAGTTCCGTGTAAGCATTGGTGGGTAATGAGAGCAGTTTTGTACTGAATTCTGTAGGTGACAGGAAGCCAATGGAGGTTATGGAGAATGGGTGTAATATGATGGTGGAAGTTATGGGACTTAATTGAACATGGGGCGTAGTTTAAAAAACGTATATCTGAACAAAAATGTGTATTATTTTGTCCACTAATGAGTTTCATCTATGCATGTTCAATAATCCAGGTAGAAAAAAATCCCAAAAAGCTAAGTCTGGTCCTCTGGACATTCAATAGTTTCATCTAAAGTTTATGGAAGCAGCTAAATGTATTAAATTTGTTTGTTAGGGATGACATCACAACTTTTAGAGTACTGTACAATGGTTTACAAACATTTTTATTGTAATCTTTTTTTTTTTATGTATTCACACATCTGGTTGATTTTGTCAAAATTAATTTATGCTAATATACCAGTACACACATATATATATACAGTATATATACATGTATATACGTATGTGTATATATACAGGTAGTCCTCGACTTACGACGGTCTCAAGTTACGACACGCATCTCCATAAAAAAAAATATATATATATATAATTTTTTATTTTGAAAAGCCAAGTTACGCGGTTTCCAGTTTTACGTACGTAGGAGGAGAAATACTACTCTGTACTCTCTAAAAAAGCTAAGTCTGGTCCTCTGGACATTCAAAAAACCAAACAAAAGCTTGTTGGACCAAGCTGGACAGGCAGCAGCTTTGGAAAAGTAGCTGTTTCATGGACGGCGGTTTTATGACGTAAACGAATTGAGAATCCGGCGGAGGAACGGAGGAAATGGCTTCACTAGCAGTCCAGAGTAGGAAATTAACTCTTTTTCCCCTTCATTATGGCTCTGAAATGTATGTGTGTTTTGATAATTATGTAGGGTACTATGTTAGGATAGGCTAAGTGCTTGGTAAAATACAGTACTGTACGTATAAGGTGAAGTATTTACGTATGTTCCGACTTACGTCGAAATTCGGTTACGACGCAGCGTAGGAACGGATCTCTGTCGTAAGTTGAGGACTACCTGTATATATATATATA
>JBBPBX010008485.1:0-25167 GCA_038048925.1 Garcialebias charrua | reverse complement strand
CACAAAGGGACAGCAGGAGAAATCCTCATCCTCAGTATTTAGTAGTGAAAGACAACAGAGGAGGCCTTGGGCTTCATTAAACCTGGGTGTTCAAAGTTCTTGTTCTGCTCCTCACAAACAGGCAGGCCTTTGTTTGTGAGGCGTTAGCCGAGCGGATGAGAGCGCGGCGCTCTGCTGCAGGAGCAGCCTCCGTCTTCCTGCTCGGTCTCAGAGGTGTTGAAAACTTCCCGGAGCACATTCCAGTCCCGAGACAGACACGAGGAATAACAGTCCAGCACAGACCGAGGAATCCAGAGCCGCTCCGACGGAAAAGAGACGCTCCTCTGGCAAAGACTCCTTCAGATGGAGCCGGTTTAGGCACAAATCTAAAGGCCCCGGTATAGCTCTGCATACGGCAGTACACCGCTGTACGCCGTACGTACGCAGAGGCACAAGCGTAGCCCCGCAGGGCATGTACGCGCCAAGCTCAAATTTTACGACCGCGTACGCGAGCGCGTTGTCTCACAATAAACTGCCCGGCGCCGGACTGTTTTGTATGTGACACAAATGTATTAAATTCCCCTTCTTCATCCCTGATCTGGACTTTTCTTTTTTTTTTTTTGCCAAAAGTCAAGTGATCGCTTCCTCCTCCGTTGACTCCATGACTGAAATGATGAGAAATGAATGAATTTGTCACGAGCGAACTAAACTCATGTCCAACGTGGCTGCGCGAGGTTCTAAATATTTCCTGGTGTTCTGGACCAGCGCTCCCCGTTTTTATTTTATTTTTTAGAACTTTTTATTAACATATAAACACAGAATACCGCAGCGGCAGAAGCTGTGTGAAATGCCATTTTTTTCTCCCCACCCGACCTGTCAATCAATTCAGTAGGCGTGTCAAAAAATGACCAATCAGCGACCTCAATTTGTCCTGTAGGTAAACGCTCCGCCCTGCTGTTGCTCAAATGACGTCAAGAATTTGGAGCGAAAACGCGAGAATTAACGCGAGAACGAACGCAGAGCTGTGCTTGTGAACGTGCGCACAGAACATGCGCGTAGAGCGGCGTACAGACCGTACGCAGAGCTCTACCGGGGCCTTAAAGATTAAAACGAGCGTGGTGTGTTTAAGGTTGTTTCAGGTGTCCTCAAAGTGCCGACTCATCGTTCTTTAAAATGATTTATAACATGGACACTGCTTTCAAAGTCGTTTCCATCATAAGACAAAAAATATACTGGGAAACCCACGAGCACTCCACCCCACATTAAATAGGTCATTACAAAAAAAGAAATCAGTTTGGCTGTCCAGAGAACCTGAAAGTTGTTGGCAGGTCTAAACTGTAAACGATGCAAAGGTATTTTTAGGGGACACTTGGCCTCGCTGTGATGCTCTGAAATGATCCGTTTCTCCTTTGGTCTTTTTCAGAAGAGAATAACGCACAAAAACAAATGGAGGAGTGTCTCAGTGTGTTCATGCGTGAGCTTAAATCTGTCTGTTGGGAAAAGGTGAAACGTGATGAATAATTTTTAACAAAAATCTCCAAACTGAACAAAGAAAAACACTGTTAGCTCTAGAACTAATGAGATATATTATATAAAAGTTTGGAGCCAACTCTATTTATATTAGCTCCAGAGCTAACTATTAGCTCTGGAGCTAACGTGAAAGCTGAGTCATTTCTGCATTCTCCTCTCTGTCAACGCGCTCTGGTTTAAATTAAAGGGCTGAATGTCAGATAATGTCCAAAATTAACATTCCAGCTGAAAGGAGCGCACACTGGAGCCATTTGTCTACACCATTTACCCAGAGTGCATTGCAGCATCAATAAAATACCAATGTCTATATCATTAATTTTTATTAATTAAAAAAAAACTAGACAGCCTTCAGTAATTTTATGGTCTAGTTTTTATAGCTGAAGTAATTGTTTTTCAAATAACTGCTTCAAATAGTCAGAGATCATTTCACGTTTTTGGTGTAAGATTTTCAAGTGGGTCGGAGTTCGACTGTAGCAGAACAAAAGTAGTTTGTTTTTTTCTTGACCAAGGCAGCACAGAGTGACGGATCCTAACGAGTGAAGAAGCAGATTTATCCACCAACAGGTGCAGTGGAGGAGCCAGGGGGTGGCCAATGGTGGCCTTAACCACCATAGATTAATATTTGGCCTCCCGTCATTTGAGGAAACTAGACTTTTATGTAATATAAAAACTAGAAAGCATAGTTTCCTCAAATGATTGGGGTGGCTGGTTTACATAGATATGGTGGTGCCTCATTTGTTTATTATGCTGACAACATGTACGGACAGACAGAGGGTATTTCCAACTCCCCCTCTTCGCTCTGTAACGGGACAAAAAGGAGCCAAGCCATGACATCTGATGTGTGGTTTGAGTTTCTTCGATTCAATTCAGTTCAATTCAATTCAGTTTATTTATATAGCACCAAATCACAACAGAAGTTTTCTCAGGGCACTGAACATGAACATTTACGTATACAAAAGCCAATTAGTAAAGTTCTCCATCTAAGGAAGCCAGCAGACTCGTTGAATCTTCACTTCGTCACAGTCTCCCATTCTCAGCAAGCACAAAGAAGACAGTGGAAAGGAAGAACTCCCTTTTAACAGGAAGAAACCTCCAGTAGAACCAGGCTCAGGACGAGTGGCCATCTGCTTCAACCGGGTGGGTTTGAGAGGACAGGAAGGAAGGGGATTGTTTTTAAAACGACTGCTGTGTCATTTCAATAAAATCCTCGTCTTTCTCAGAGGAAAGAAACATCGACTCCCACGGTCAAAAAGGTGGACACAAGTGCAAACAGACAGTTGACATCCCATTTTAGTCATGTCAGAAACAAAGACGAGAAGCCTCACCAAGAAGCAACAACCAGCCAGGCAGTCACAGAACTCCCTCCAAAACATTTTTCATGTCCGTACAAGTTTATGTACTTTATCATTGGCTTTCTATAAACTTTACTTCCAAACCAAGATTCAAATCTATTCTTTGCAGAAAACACAGATGGCATATTCACAGAATCATCCGGTGAATAAATTTTAATTTAAACTCGTTTCTGAATGAAAAACGTTTATTATTTTAGTCAATAAGCTCAGTTTTTGAAAATGTGGCTTTATGTTACATTCCAGGACAGATGCAGAACATTCATTCAACCTTTATTTATACAGGCTAGCCTCGTTGAGTCACGGGGACTCATTTACATAAACTACCACAGACACTTTGAAAACCTTTGAAGTGAGAGGAAAGTGTGAAACCACGAGGAACTCTGCAGGCTGCTCCTCAGTTTGATCAATCACATGCACGACGCCCACAAACAACTCTTAATGAGGTTCTGGTGTCCTCACGTCCAACGTCAACCCATTTCTCTCAGACTTCATCTACACGTCTTTACATTTTTGTCTAAAAGCTCTGAATAAAAACAACAATCCTTCACATTGGTGAATCAGGAAGCTACACCGCTGGACTGAAATCTTCAGATGAATTAAAGGTTTTTTTACTCTGAATCCTGCAGCTGAAAAATCTAACGAAGAAAACAAAGAAAAGGCTTCAGGTGCAAAGATGTGTGCTGCTGCTAGTTCTGCTTGACAGAGGACTTCATTATCCCTGGTCCAGAGCTTAAAGGTCCACTGACATGATTTTTTTTTTACTATTCATAAAATTGCTCAATATATATATATATATATATATATATATATATATATATATATTAACATTTAAATATGTTCGTTTTTGAAAACAAAATGATAAATCACTTTAATTTTGCTTTAAAAGTGATTTTGAACTTCAAGCCGTGTTTAATCATGGGAAATCCGATTACACGCGAACACACCATCTGTGACGTAGTGAGAGGCAGAGGGCTCTGGTCTCTTTAATAGCGGTGACAAGCCCAGAGCTCTCTGCACACTACGTCACAGATGGTGCGTTCCCGTGTAATCGGATTTCCCATTATTAAACACGGCTTGAAGTTCAAAATCACTTTTAAAGCAAAATTAAAGGGATTTATCATTTTGTTTGCAAAAACGAACATATTTAAATATAAAAGATATATATATATATTGAGCAATTTTATGAAAATTAAAAAAATCATGTCAGTGGGGCTTTAAACTGAGCTGGAACAGAATTAGGGAACTGTCTTATTTTGACAGGGTGCGTTCCAGTAACTGTTTTCTTGAATCTGGTAACTCTCAGGCTTACTAATAATAAAAGGTATGAACAAATTTGACTGTCTTGAACAAAAACAACTTATATTGGCTATATAATATGAAAATAATTACATAAACACTGATTTTAAACATAACAGCCACTTACTGTCAAGTATGGGAAACATACACAGATGACAAATGTGACAAATTATTATATTATTATTATTACGAGCATCATACAGTATATCCCATCAGGGCTGCCCCTTAAAGTAAGCATTTCCACTTCTACCCTTAAAAAATATTCACCCCTAAAAGCACAGTCATGACCAAAAAATTTTCACAAATTACCACACAACACAAAGATTTTTAAAACTGGACTCTGTATCATCAAAACGGGTTATTCACTCAACTCACGGTCATGTGCTCATTCAATTTGCACTACTGTACTTCTCATATTTGCACTAATGTTTGTATTACATTACTGTCTATAGTCATACTACTGTTTACATTTACATTTACACTACTGTTTACATTTACTGTTTACATTTATTACTACTGTTTACATTTGTTACTACTGTTTACATTTATTACTACTGTTTACATTTATTACTACTGTTTACATTTACATTTACCCTACTTTTTATATCTACGCTACTGCTGATATATATATATTCTTTTTACTAGCCTTATTGCATATGCCACTTTACCAATATCAACTACCTCATACATAAACTGTGTACCGTACATAAACTTCATATGCTGCTTTGTCACTATTACAAATGTCAATGTCAGAACCTTCATTTTATTTTTATAGATATACTATTTATGCTTTTATACTACGGTACTATGCAAAAACTCAGGACAGTATTACACTTTTATTATTTCATTTTATGCTTACCGTATGTTTATTAAATGTTTTCGCGTTTTAGTGTTTAAATGGTTACTGTTGCACCGAGGGACTGAGAGAAATGCAATTTCAATCCTGTGTATGTCCTGTACATATTGCAGTTTTGACAACAAAGTTGACTTTGACTTTGAAAATATATAATTTAACAGCACAACAAAGTTGCAAATCAGTTTTACAGTTTAAGTATGTCATTAATAAAATGTTGATTATGTATTAAAAATACGAGATAAATGTTTGATGGGCGATCACGTATCAAAACAATGGTGCCAATTTGTCAAAATAACAGCGATCAAAATGTTGAAAAGACAGTCCAATTTACTTTCATAAAAATAAAATAAAATAAAATAAAAAGTCTTCTCATTGTTCAACTAAACCACCGAGAATTGAAGCACATGAAGGCAGTGGCAATGGAGATACCGGAGCAGGTGTGAGGATGATTGAGAGAAGCGGAGCGTATCTATTCACACAAGGACAGCTGTTGGTCAGGCTACTTCTTGTTGCACTCTAAAATATACTGAATCAAGTGCTTACATATGTAGGTAAATGTATATGTTTAACAACCCGTTGAAATACTGTACACCAGAATTTAGGAAATGGTAACTAATTTATTCAAAATTTTCTGGGGGAGGACCCCCAGACCCCTCTGCAACATTTGAATTCTGGCATCATTTGGTTTACACAATAAGCACTGCCCTGGTCCAAAGAATCACTGTGGGCAGGGAAGCATGTACCGTATTTTTCGGAGTATAGGGCGCACCTTTTTATCATTTTTTTCATGGCCTGCGACCTATACTCAGGTGTGACCTATACTGTATATGGCTTTTTATCACTTTCGGCAAAACAAATTTTTAAATCCAGCTCATTTCACAATTATGTTCATTTATTAAGGAAAAGTTCAGCTCAGACACATATTTGCTATAATTTTTATCAAACAAATAATTGTTTTTAAGTGTTAATCTTCTTAAAAAGCCTTGCTGTGTGCTCCTGTGGCAGACATTTGCAGCAGAGCTAAACGTAAGTGTGACCTATCTAGGGATTTTTCCAATCTATTGGTAATAATTTGACAATGCGACCTATACTCCGGTGTGACCTATACTCCGAAAAATACGGTAGTCTGAAAGCGAGCTCAGCTCACCTGGGACCGTTGTTTCCATTTTCATTTTCTTTTCAAAATAAATTGCAGGAGCAGAAGCTGGGGATGCTTCTGGTTTTTCTTTTTCTTAAAGGGGTTGTTTGCGGTATGTGTAAACAGAAACAACAACAAAAATTGTCATGACAGATGCATAATTCTTCAAATTCACGCATGTTAACTAAAATATGACCAATGGAAAATCCATGCCATCCATAAAAGATGAATATTGGATAAAGCCAACGGTCTGACCGATCTCCTGGTAGAACACTGACTGACTTGTTGAGCCTTTCTATGAACCACCAGGGCCTGACACCTTTTACACACACAGAGCTCAGAAACTTCAACTTTCATACATGACACCAAGAGGAAGGTCCAGGTGAGTTGAGGATCAGAGCAGCTGCTCTGTGCGTTAAATAACTTCATCAACGAGTGCGCAGGGTTTTACACAATAAGGTTTAACTGGTCAACACAAATGTAGTTTCTGTAGTATTTAATAAGAGTACCACAAACAGCACATTAAACATCCATTGACTATTATACAGCCATCTATAGCAATGGCCTGGAAGACTTGTAAAACATTTAAACTTGATTTGTGACCTTGACCTTGGAGCTGGGGTGATTAGAGATGAACACCCCCATCTAGTGATGATGCATGTGTTTGGTTTCATTAATTTATCTTGAGCAAATCAGTAGCTTTGCCCCAGACAAGAGACAGTTTATGTACTAGACCAGAGAATCAGGGCCACAGGTGAGCTCAGTTCAACTCACCAATGGGTTCAGTTTCAAATTAAACTAGATTTTAAACCATAACACAACCTTACTTCATTTTATTTTAAGGCAAATCCCATTGAGATCATAGATCTCTTTTGCAAGGGAGGCCTGGGCCTGAAGCAGCCTAACATGCATGTTTTTTGGTCTGTAGGAGGAAACCGGAGTACCCGGAGAAAACCCACGCATGCACGAGAAGAACATGCAAACTCCACAGAAAGATCCCAGGTTCAACCGGGGATCGGACCCAGGACCTTCTTGCTGTGAGCCGTGGTGCTGCCTTCATGACAATAGCTGCTGGATGTCCAGCCCCTGGGCTCTTGGCTTTCAGCAACTGTGGCCCCCTGAGTGATTTAGTTGGGTGGCCATAATATGTCCATCTTTTAACAGGCATTTTAAAAAGTTTTGCTCGTTTCCCTATAACTTGACCTCACTTATCTTCTACGTAAAGAACAATGAAACTGCCAAGACTGCATTAAACGGGTCAGGTGAGATCACATTTATTTAGTGGTTTCAGAGACGTAGAGAGGACGCGCCACAGCAACGCAGGCCAGCAGAAAAACCTTCCTCTCACACAGTGTGGTTCTGGATTACAGGTAATGTTCTGCAGCTCGTCACCGCAGGGTAGGCTGCAGGACTGACGAGGACATAATGGCAGCTGGTGCTGCTCAGCCTGGTTAAGACAAGGAAGTGCTGCAGCTCTTACCGAGGTCCAACAATGGCTACCCAAATCCGTTTGAGCATGCAGCGCCGCAACAGAACTGCAGGCTTTTAACTCTGTCCTCCGTAAAATGTTTTATATTCAGATTTTTAAAAAGCTGATGCTGAAAAGAAACTGACATCTAGAGCTGTATCACTAGAACTCTGACAATGAGGTGCTGATATTTTATTTATTTATTAAACCTCTTCACTTGGAAAATGGTGATTGTTGCCGACTAGCAGGTGAGGCTGGGCAGTAGGGCTGGGCCATATCATATCGTTCTCGGTAATACCGGTAAAAAAGCTTGCCCGGGCAAAAAAGTTATATCATGATATGCTAATTTCATGACGCAATACGTCAGGGCGCCCTGCTCCCTTAACAACCGAGCGCTTCAAACGCCCAAACCGAACTGCTCACCTCCCCTGTAACGCTACTTAGTTACGCACAATACTAGTTAGCTAAAATGCTATAAACAAACAACGCGTGTCTCAGCTTCTCTCCATCCAGCTCTAAACTGCAGGTACAGACAGCTCGTCTCTCTCTTCCTCCCCCCACCCCGCTCTGAGCTCCCGGTGCGGGCTGCGTGTCTCCCCCGCTCTAAACTGTCGGTAACACGCGCAGTTCAACTGTCTCTTGAGTTCCACAGCCGGTCCACGGACCAAGAGGCAGGTGATCAGAGACAGATCAGTCAGAGAAATGAATCATTCCTACATTAATAGATGAAGCTGAAACACCAACAAGCTTCAGGGTCAGCTGATCACCTTGTTACAAGTTCTGGAAGTTATAGCTCATTTAAAGACAACATATATTTTGTTGTAGGTTTCATTTATATGCCACATATATATGGCATATTTCATATGCCACTTTTGCCTTTATAACAACATCAACTACTACCTCATACATATACTGTGTACATTAACTCATATGCTGCTTTGCCACTTTGCAAATGTCAATGCTAGAACCTTTAGTTTATTTTATAGTTATACTTTTTATACTTTTTTATACTAGTATGCAAAAACTCAGGACAGTATTATGTTCATTAAATGTTTAGTGTTTTAGTTTTAGAGTTGGTGTAAATTTTCATACTCTTATACCACTATGCAAAAACTCAGGACAGTGTTACAGTTTTACTATTTTATGCTTATGTCTATTATTATATGTTTCAGTGTTTCAATGTTTAAATAGTTACTGTTGCACCGAGGGACTGAGAGAAACACAATTTCAATTCTGTGTATGTCCTGTACATATTGCAGTTCTGACAATAAAGTTGACTTTGACTTTGATTTATGCCCAACAGATCTTAAGCTTCATTTTATTTAGTTGTTTTAGGAAACTACACCTGCACTTTGGTTTTGGGGTGGATTTTGTTGCTCTATATTTTGTGCAGACTTTTTCAATCTAAATAACAGAAGGATCATTTTTATTTTTTATTTTTATACTTGGAGACTGAATACTTTACTAAAAGTAATTTCAGTAAAATTACCCCTTGTTGTTTTTTAAAATTTTATATAATACTGCAAAGCAACATGTTAAGTTAATTTTGTCAAATAAATAAATTAGATTTTTTTTTTTTGGTTTTGTTAATCACGAAATTTATCGTTATCGTGATAATGCTCTGAAATATCACAAAATAATTTTTGAGCCATATCGCCCACCCCTACTGGACAGGATACCTGTGAAGAGTTTGGTGATGGCCTTGTTCTGTCGGCGAGCGGAGCAGATGAGTAGCAGCCAGGGAGGCAGGAACTCGTGGTGACTGGCGAGGAGCTCGGCGATGGTCCTGGGAGAACCGGGGGAGGACCTCTGGTCCCCCTCACCGAGCTGGCACCCCTCATCGATGGAGTCCACGAGCAGGAAGAGGGCCTGCTGCGGGGGCTTCACACTCAGGAGAGGCAGCAGGACGCACCTGAGAAAAGAAGGATCAGACAAAACAAAAAGTTAACAATAATCAAAATACTGATGTTTCCCATTACTCAGTTTCAACACATCTTGATGTTGGCTACATTTCCTGTTTGGCACAAACTTTGAGCAATAATTTGAATAAATTCTGAAAATTTTAATAAATAAATAAATAAAATAGCACTCAGAAGTGTTATATTTTTTCTTGATTATTAAGGAAAAGCAAACATGTATGTTTAGCAGCTACTTTTGGGATTAAATTCTTTTTTTTTTTAAGTATTAGAAGACTGGCTCGTGCCGAGGGAGGACTTGTGAGATTGCATGATGAAATCTGGAGTGGCAAAGAAATTCTAAAAAATTCTCAAAATATTTGCCTTTTGAACAGCATTAATAAAACACAAAGTAAAGTTAAAGTAGAAAATGGTGACTTTATTATTTTATTGTCTTTGGGGGGGAAAATAATCAGTAACACGTTTATTTTTGTCCCTTTTTTTAAATCATCAATTTATTTTGGTGCAGTCAATAAACAAGATTGTTTTCAGAAAAAAGCTGGGTTTGTTAACAGGCCCAAATAATTTGAGCTGAAGAAACAAAAACTATTTTTTTGGCTTAAGCGAGCTTTGTCTTGGAGCTACTCAACTAACCATAGGAGCAGTTTCACAACTCAGAGCCAAACGACTTGTCTTAATGCTTTAAGCCAGGGGTCCCAATACGCTGATGGTGATCTACCAGTCAAGCTCAAAGGTATTATGGGTTGATCGCATGGCATTAAAAAATAAATGTTGTCTGTGTTGCCTGTTGTTTGTGCAGCACTTTGGTTGCCTTTGTTGCTGTTTTAAGTGCTCTATAAATAAAATGGCATGGTATGATCATCCATCTTATGAAGTATGTCTCTTGATTGACAGACAGGGCAGCCAGTCTGAGGCCCCGTTTCCACGACGTGAAACGTTTGTTCATTTACAGACAACAGCCTCATCCTCTGAAACTGAAGGTTTCTGAATCCAGGTCTCAGAGTAAAGATTTTCAGGGTCATAATAAATAAGTCATAATAAATAACAACAGTTATAATGCACAACAGTCATAATAAATAACATCAGTTATAATAAATAACAGTTATAATAAATATAACAGCAGTTATAATAAATAACAACAGTTATAATAAATAACAGTTAAAATAAGTAACAGTAGTTATAATAAAAAACAGTTATAATAAACAACAGTTATAATAAATAACAACAGTTAAAATAAGTAACATCAGTTATAATAAAAAGCAGTTATAATAAATAACAACAGTTATAATAAATAACAACAGTTTTTTTAGAAGTCTTTATTCATTTCATAACAAAATTAAAATACATAACATAACAAATAACATATCTTTAACTACAAAACATAGTATATATAAAATGAAAGGCAGCAGATGAAGAAAAAAATCTTATATCTGCTCCTTTGTTATCCATAAACCATTCAAATAAACATATTCAAAAAATTGTCAAAACAAGTAAATAACTCAAGCGATATTTCAAATATCTAACACTTTTCATGAAATACATTCATATACAGGTAACCCCCGACCTACGACCCCATCGACCTGCGAACCACGGGACCTACGAACATATCATATTTAATAAAAATATGAAATTACTGTATTAAAAAAAAAAAAAATTTTTTTTTTTTGTGTTTAAATGTTCTTAATTTCATGTGTACATCACTTTGTTGCAGCTCTGGTTGTTTTAAAGGCTTTATAAATAATAATTATGATAAAAAAGATCATTTCTGATCATTTTTGAGCAATTTTTGAGCAATCTTGGGCAACAGGAAGTAGGTCTTCAGTTTACACGGTCACAAATTAATGTAGAACACCGGACGCTATTTTAGGTTCAGTCACTGGGGTCTCCGGTCACAAATTAATGTAGAACACCGGACGCCATCTTAGGTTAGCTGCCGAGAGCCGGACGAAGACTGGTGACCAGGATGGCTTCATATGGATTAATTACTAGCTGGAAACGTCTCTGTGAACTTTGTGGATGTCTCAGGCAGCAGCGGATTTATCGCCGATCGTGCCAGGCCGCCGTGCGAACACCTCCGGCCGGCCTGGCTACACCTCCGGCCTGGCTAGCTCCAGAGCTAACACTGGAGCTAACACGGGAGCCGGCCTTTTGAACACTGGTGACCAGGATCGCATCATATGGATTAATTACTAGCTGGAATAGCTCTGTGGACGTCTCAGGCTGGAGCAGCGGCTGGAGCAGCAGCTGCAGATTGATCGCGCCGCCGCTCCAACACTAGCTCATGGCTTGGCTAGCAGAAGCTAGCCAGCTAGCTAACACAGGTCTGGAGCAGCTGCGGTGGCTTGCCGGCCCCCGCGCTGCTTGGCCCGAAAACAATCAACGCATGGCAACCTATGTCGGCTTTGACCATCTCAAAGTAAGAAAATATATTTTTATTTATTCTGTAAATGTGAATAGCAATGTTTAACATTACAGTACACTACTTTACATGCTTAAATGTGTGCGCGCGCTCCGTTAGCATGATAAATAAAGGTTGAATGAATGAATAATTTTTTTTTTTTTAATATAATTTTCACCCCCTACCTACGAACGGATCGAGCTGCGAACGGTTCTTAGGTCCCAAACTCGTTCGTAGGTCGGGGGTTCCCTGTATATGTTTTTAGCATATGAACTTTTACCAGTTTCTTAAATATTGAGATTGATTTAGCTTCCTTAACAGCTAACTCTAAATCGTTCCACAGTCTAACACCTTGAATTATGGTAGATCTTCCCTTCAAACTGGTTCTGAATTGCGGTTTAAGAAAAACATCTTTCCCCTTAAGATTATAATTACTGGATCTTTTCACATAATTATTTTGGATATTAGAAGGCAATGCATTATGATGCGCTCTATACATAAATGACAAGATGTTATAATCCACTAAATCAGGGAACTTCAAAAACTTCAATTCACAAAATAATATATTTGATGGATGACAATAATGTTTACCCTTGATAATTCTTATAACTCTCTTCTGCAATATAAAAATGGGCTTTGTAATTGATTTACATGCTTTTCCCCAAACATTAATACAGTAAATTAAATGTGGCACAACAATTGTATTGTACAACAAACACAAAGCTTTATCATTCAGTAGATACCTGACTCTATAAAAAATTGCAACAGATTTCGATATTTTCGTTTTAACTGAATTTATGTGTTGCTTCCATGATAATTTATCATCAATGATGACACCCAAAAACTTCGCCTCATATACTCTACAGATTTCTGAATTGTCAATCTTGAATGAAACATCAATATTTTTATTTTTATTGCTAAATATCATATAATTAGTCTTATCTAAGTTTAACGATACTTTGTTGAGTCTAAACCAATTTAGAATTTTATTAAACTCAATCATCATTAATTTCAATAACTGTTCAATATTCGTACCAGAACAAAAAAAAGTTGTGTCATCTGCAAAAAGAACACATTTAAGGAGACTAGACGCCTTAACCAAATCATTTACATACAGGATGAACAACTTTGGACCAATTACAGATCCTTGAGGAACTCCACATGTAATTTTGCTGTAATCCGATCTTATATCATTTATCTGCACAAATTGTTTCCTGTTATTTAAGTAACTGCACACCCACTTCAGAGTCAATCCTCTGATACCATATTTATACAATTTCTCAAAAAGAATGTTATGATCGACCGTATCAAACGCCTTTTTTAAGTCAACAAACACACTCACACAATACTGTTTTTGGTCCACAGCAGTTGTTACTTGTTCAATAAAGTCCACAAGCGCCATGGATGTTGAATTTTTTGCTCTGAAACCATATTGGCTATTGGTTAAAATATTTTGTTTTTCAATAAATTGGTCTAATCTGTTACTAAATAATTTCTCCAATATTTTAGAAAACTGTGGTAACAAGGATATCGGTCGATAATTATTAAACTCACATTTGTCACCTCGTTTGAACAGAGGTATCACTTTGGCCACCTTCATTCTGTCAGGAAATACTCCTTTTGTAAATGATAAATTGCATATGTATGCAATGGTTCGATTACATGACCCAGTACAGTATGTGCTTCACAAATATCATATCCAGTTAAATAAGTAACAGCAGTTATAATAAAAAACAGTTATAATAAATAACAACAGTCATATTAAATAACAACATGTCATAATACATAACAGTCATAATAAATAACAGTTTTAATAAATAACATCAGTTATAGTAAATATAACAGCAGTTATAATAAATAACAGTTATAATAAATAACCACAGTTATAATAAATATAACAACAGCTATAATAAATATAACATCAGTTATAATAGATAACAACAGTTATAATAAATATAACAGCAGTTATAATAAATATAACAACAGTTATAATAAATCTAACATCAGTTATAATAAATAAACAACAGTTATAATAAATAACAACAGTTATAATAAATATAACAACAGTTATAATAAATAACAACAGTTATAATAAATATAACAACAGTTATAATAAATATAACAACAGTTATAATAAATAACAACAGTTATAATATAACAACAGTTATAATAAATATAACAACAGTTATAATAAATATAACAACAGTTATAATAAATAACAACAGTTATAATAAATAACAACAGTTATAATAAATAACAACAGTTATAATAAATATAACAACAGTTATAATAAATATAACAACAGTTATAATAAATATAACAACAGTTATAATAAATATAACAACAGTTATAATAAATAACAACAGTTATAATAAATATAACAACAGTTATAATAAATATAACAACAGTTATAATAAATATAACAGCAGTTATAATAATATATATAATATATTATATATATTAGCAGTTATATAATATATATAATAAGCTCTGTTCATCAGGCAGTCGGGATGCTAAACTCTCTGCCTGCTCTGCCTCCCCTCCCACTTGTACTGCCTTAACACAAAAAACTTTCACACATTACCACACAACAAAGATTTTAACACTGGACTCTGTGTCATCAAAATGGGTTATTCACTCAACTCACGGTCATGTGCTCATTCAGTTTGCACTACTTCACATATTTGCACTAATGTTTGTATTACATTACTGCCTATAGTCATACTACTGTTTACATTTATTACTACAGTTTACATTTACTGTTTACATTTATTACTACAGTTTACATTTACACTACTTTTTATTTCACTACTACACTACTGCTGATATATATATACAGTATTCTTTTTACTAGCCTTATTGCATATGCCACTTTACCTCTACAGTATACCAATATCAACTACCTCATACATATACTGTGTATATTAACTTCATATGCTGCTTTGTCACTCTTTTACAAATGTCAATGTCAGAACCTTCATTTTATTTTATGGATATACTTTTTTATACTTTTATACTACTATGCAAAAACTCAGGACAGTATTACACTTTTATTATTTTATTTTATGCTTATGTTTATTAAATGTTTCAGTGTTTTAGTGTGTAAATGGTTACTGTTGCACCGAGGGACTGAGAGAAATGCAATTTCAATCCTGTGTATGTCCTGTACATTTTGCAGTTTTGACAATAAAGTTGACTTTGACTTTGATATAACAACATTTATAATAAATAAGTTACAATAAATATAACAGCAGTTATAATAAATATAACAACAGTTATAATAAATATAACAACAGTTATAATAAATATAACAACAGTTATAATAAATATAACAACAGTTATCATAAATAACAACAATTATAATAAATGTCAGAGAGCAGAGTGTTTTTGTGCTGCTCACCATTTTTCAGCATGTAGGAGCAAAACTAATACAGGGAACCCCCGACCTACGAACGAGTTCGGGACCTAAGAACCGTTCGCAGCTCGATCCGGTCGTAGGTAGGGGGTGAAAATTGCGTCCCGTTCGTAGGTCGTTATTCTGTTCGTAGGTCGCGGAAATACCGCTAACGGTGCGCCGCGCACACATTTAACAGCATGAGACTGACATACTGGCCCATAAACATGCACAGAACTTTATTTACAAACACTTATCTAAACCATTACACCACACATGCATCCATAAACACACACAGTAACTGTACATCAGTAACTTCACATCAGAACTGCAGGAAATCAGCTGGAAATCACATCAGCAAAATGATGTCAACAATCACACATGAACACTTCTCAAAGTGCAGCTTTTAACATCAGAACAGCAGCAAATCAGGGACTCCCATCAGCAAAATGATGTCAACAATCACACATGAACACTTCTCAAAGTGCAGCTTTTAACATCAGAACAGCAGCAGTGCAACCAGTGCGTTGATGAGTGTCCATGTGCATGAGAAAGAAGTCCATGAACTCAGAAAAAGCTAGAAGCAGCAGAAAAATGAAACAAAATTGTCTTACTTTGACTGAAGTGTAGGTAGACAGATGTTTTTCTCATGATCAAACCTGCATCTTGCTCAACAATGAATGTTGGGAGCATTTACTTTTCCACTGTCATGCGCAGTGTCACGCCCATGCCCAACTAACAACAGCCAAGGGGCAATCCCCTCCCCCACCTCGCCGATTGCCGTGTGTGACGCAGTTACGCCGTAGCTCGATTATATACTTGTAATGGGGCTTGTTCGTAGGTCACGTTTTTTCTGCCGTACATCGATGGCATTCTTCTACTTTGGCTCGTTCGTAGGTCCCGTGGTTCGCAGGTCGGTGGAGTCGTAGGTCGGGGGTTCCCTGTAAACTCCAGGCTCAAAAGAGACGTTGGTGTCTGCATGCACAATGAATGCCGCTGAGCCCTGCAGCGTTGCCAGATAAATTTTAAGCATCTTATTTACCCCATCCTTTTCTGTGGACATGTTCAACAAACACAACACAGACCTCATCTTAGAATATCTTTACTCAGCACATATGACAGTTTAGGTCAAAATACTTTCATTTTAAAGCCACAGTACTATAAGTCATAATTTCTTATCTGGCAACCCGACTGACATGGACAGTACAGCGTTTTCATGTGAACCGCTCATTTTTGGTTCATTACCCCAAAAAAACACTAACGTTTCCAGAGGTTGTGCTCATGTAAACGGGTCCTTGTAGCAGGTAGATCACTTTGACATTGTCATTATAAAAGGAGCCACATGATGAAAAAGAGTGGCACCCCTGATTTAAGCATTAAAGCAAGCCCTGTGACGAGACAAACATGATACACAACATTCTGCATCAACACATCAGACCTCTGCCATCTAATAAGAGCCAATATGGAACTTCATACATCAACAAACCAAACACTGGTTTTGTGTGTGTGTGTGTGTTTATTATGTATTGCTGCTCCACTATACAGTATAGGCTGATACTAGGCTGTATCATGTATGCTACAGTGTGTATCTACCTTACCATCAGAATTCAATCTCATTGTCACAACTCATTCAAATTCATCCTGCTGCACAGTTATATTCTACCATGTTGTCGTTTACCATCTCTCTTTAGGACGTTGTAATATTATTATTACTTTTAGTCACCATTTACTACTTTATTTCTGTACCCTTACTGCATGCTTTCAGTATTTCTTGTTAGTTTGTTCTTTGATTTTTATTGTTGCGAGTCAAATCGGTTCTTCTCATCCTCAGCATTTCATTGAATTGTTAACCTTGGGTTAACCGTGCATATCACAAATAAACACAACTTCACTTGAACTTGACTTGTGTGTGTGTAGTGATGTTTGTCTGTTCCACTGCGACCGCCACCAACGGCTTGAAGGCCGTCTCAAAGCATCCTCTGCAAAGGTGTCGTTTACCAAGAATCATAAAATTACTGGCTGGGAGAGGAGATCTGAGGATTTCTAAATGGAGACGTTTTAATCTGTCTGCAGGTTAATTGGGCTTTTAAAATGAGGCCAAACAAATTAATTTATTGACTGGAAGTCAACGCAGCTGCAGCGTCCGTCAGATAAAAATCTGTCACCTTCCTGAAGATGGGGCGCTCTTTAAAAACCACTCTGCCTTCATGGAGCCTCAAATACTGATTCAACCAGAGTTAGTTGTTCTGCAGGTCGAACAGTCCGTTTCAAATCCTGCAGCTCCAAAAGCATTTCCTGCTTGTCCTTAAGAACATGGTCTCACAAAAGATTCTGTTTAATTTCATCCAGCCATCCATCCTATTTCCACACTTCTTCCTTTTCGGGTCGCGGGGGTCACTGGTGCCCGTATCCAGCCATCACTGTGCGAGAGGCAGGGACACCCTGTAATTTCAGTCCAAAATAAAAACAGGCCCCTTAACGAGCAGCTTAATTATCAAGAAAAGTGCATTTTTTGGCACTATATCTGCCACATAATACTAAGTTTTAACAACAATTAATGCATCGTTAACAGTAACAAAACTTTCTCTTTTTGCCAACAAATAACAATATTCAGTTGCAGAAAAACAACGTTTACTGAACCGTGGAAGGATTCTACAGTCTGACTTACAAAGATCCAGTTTCTTCGTTGTACAAAATGTATCACATGTTTTAATATTTTCCGACATTTTTACAGACTGGTGAACCTCTGCCCATCTTTACTCCTGAGAGATTCAACCTCTCTCTTTTAATACCGTCTTTAGTCATCTGTTGCTAATTAAACTAATTAGCCACAAAAACTTTCTTCGGCTGTTTTTACAAGCTGTTGCTGCCCCGTCACAACTTTTATGCATTGATGCCATAAAATGTAAAATTGCCTTAATATTTCTAATGAAATTTGCAATTTCTTAGGAAACACGTTGTGTTTAAAAAATATTTTACGCTGTAAATTAGGCCTGTCACGATAAACAATAACTCAATTAATCGCATGATAAATGAAAATTATTGACCTCATTTTCATTTATCGGCTTTATTGTTTCTTCGTGCCTCACTCTTTCTACTGAAGACACTGGATGACTAAAGGTTCAACTCCGGTGCTCTTCACTGACCCTTCCATTTCTCTTTAAAATCTGTTTTAACGGTCCAAAATCGTGTTTTTGGCTCGTTAAAAGCAGCTAATCTGAGAAGCTAAGCTACGAGCTAAGCTAACAGGCCGACCTCAGGAAAAAAACCTCCGTCTTGTCAAAGCTCCAAAATTCCCAGTTGAAACCCGTGCCTTTGTCTAAAAAGTTATTTTTTCTCTGCAAAAAGAAGCAGATAACTTGTTTACTGTACTGATTTTTTTTAATTAAAAGCTTTGTGTGAAAATGCTAAAGAGCTCAAACCACACAGAGCGTCTGCCATTTTGAGAACCGAAAAACCAGAATGAAAGACAGTCCATGTCAAGTCAAGGGGCCTCCCTCCCATTTTTCTTAGAGACACGCTGCTCGCTCCCTCACTATCCCTCCTTCAGTTCAAACAGTCTTATACTGCTATCCAGTGGTCAAAAAAAGGTACCACACCAAAAAATAACCAACTTCTTCTTAAATTTGACATTATTAATTATTGTGAAATTTCAAACAATATTATTATTTATCGCAATAATTTCTGAGACAATTAATCGCCCAGCAAAATTTGTTATTGTGACTGTGAATTAAATGTGGGTTTAAGAAATATGTGAATTATTTTAGTTTTTTTATTTACATTTTATGTCTAAACTTTTTGGAATCCTGCTTGTAATAAAACAAAAGTTAGTCTTGATGAAAATACTCACCAGCTGTTCTCAAACCCTGGTTTGTGTCTGAAATCTATGAACAACATATTTACCAGCTATTGACTATTTACTACCACTAATCTTCCAATTGTCACTTTTTGAGACAAAAGTAATGTTTACTAATTGTATACGCCAGAACTGCTCAAATCCTAAAAAATACACATTTTCTAAAAATAAAAATAAAATGTTCCAAGTTCAAGAATCTTTATCAGCACCAAGGGGCAATTTGTTTCACAGTCAGCTGGCAGAAAACGTCCATACTAGACATGACATGAAGACATTAAAACAACCGTATAGAAATCATCACTGTTCATTGAGAAGCCTGATCGCTAAAGGGATGAATGAGTTTTTCAGTCTGTTCGTCCTACATCTGGGCAGGGAGGCAACCTGAACTCACCATGGAGTGATGATCAGGATCTGCCAGAATCAGCCTGGCCTTGTTCACAGACCTCACCTTGTGTAGGCAATAAAGTTATAGCTTTGCAATAAAGCTTGTTAGATTTACAATATTCTCGTTATGGAAGCTTCTTAATGCTACTTAACCCTGTCAGAGACATGTTTTATAACACTGGACTAAAAGTAACTCGTCTTCTCTGGTTGTTGGAACTTGGAGCCAGCAGGACCAGGTTTTGGAGGCTGAAATGTTGTAGTTTTGGACCAGCATCTGCACACTTTGGATGTGGGGCTTTAAATCCCACCTTCTCCCCATCGGTACACCATCCATCCTTGACCAACAAGACTTCTTTGAAGCATGATAAACTGATTATTATAAAAATGAACATTAGAACATCCAGCAGATGGGATTCCACTAAAAGGTTCAGGACTTAAAACTTGTACCAGGACCATCCTGTTGGGATGCTGGACCCGCTCCAGCTCCACCTCTGGGATATACGCAGTCATCCCTGGGTGGAATGTTTTTTTGAGAGTTGTGAACTCACAGCAGGCCTGAAAAGTCCAGGTAATGTCTTCTAACTGTCCTCCTCCACCGTACTTTTGCTCAGCCTTGATGGCAGTACTGTACACTCAATCATTCCCTCTTACGGCGGCAGCCCACAGAGAAGCTGCGGCGCTAACTGGGAGTCCTGCCAAAGGGACTGTCCGTCCACAGGGGGGACTGTGTGAGAGTGTGTGAATAGTGGCGTCTGAGGCCATGTTGCCTCCTGAGACAATCAAATCCACGGTGACAGCAAGTGGGCAAAACAAAGAGCCATTCTTCTCTCACAATCCAGCTCCTTTCAGGCTGTCAAAGAGTCAAAGACAAGGACTGCGCACAAAGAAAACTGCGGCGTGTGGTAGATGGAGGGAAAATGAGCTCCAGCATACCTGGTGTACCTGGGTCGGAACATTTTAAAATAGTGCAGCCACACAGAAACTCTAGTTCTGGACAATTACACCAATTACTCAGGTTCTTGTTCAAGTTCTCAACTTAAGACCAGTTTCATGCTAAATGCCATTTAAGACCCAAAACATGGGGGATGGGCGATTTTAAATCAATCCAAGCCATCTGTCACGTCAGCGCTGCGACAGCCGTCGCTGCAACCATAATGTGCAAAGAACCTTTCAGTGAAGATGTCTGGGCTGACAGGGCGGCACCGGGCGCAGAGCCAGAACCGTACAAACTCTCACCGCTCCGTTTTATGGACAGGATAGAGTCCAAGACCCACAGGGACAGAAAACCCTGATCAGGCTTCCACAAAAGCTCTCAAGAAACGTGAGGTGATGGAATCGAGAAGCAAATTAAAGCTTGCTTTACCAAATCAAACAACGGGAGCTCAAAGGGCCGACAGAAACACAGAGAGATACTGACGGAGCTCTCCTTCACAATCAGTTCAAAAAGTGAAGACTTTAAATTGAGAGGACCCCCTTCCCTTCAGTTAGCGTCACATTGATTTAGAAGAAGCCTGCTCAGCGTCTCTGCAGTCAGGAGAGCTTAGTGCAACAAACTGAACAACAGCTGAGTCATGTCCTGACTCATGTCTCTCAGATAGTTTCCCCCCCAATGCAATTCTTACATTATGCATGACAGTGCTGCAATTATCCCTCTCAAAGTAACCACCGCAATGAAAACAGTGAGTGAAAACCGTGCTGAGAGCAAATGTTTGGGAGCAGACATTCAGTGGCTTCTTTACGTTTCATCCACCATATGCTCCTGCTCCTCGTCAATCTGTTTCCATCGGATTTCACAAAAGCTTTCAGTCACAGGCTCGTTGCTTTTCAGTAAATGTACAAGTTCAATCATGTATTTCCAATAAATCAAGGCTTTGATGGAAAGTCATTAAACGGAGGCAGAACTAGAGTTATCCTGATATACGCTGATATAAACTGATAAAAACTGATATAAACTGATAAAAACTGATATAAGCTGATAATCACATGAACCAACAGAGAATGACAACCTTAAAAAAGTAAATTAACCATAATTCATATAAATCAATATACTAATAATTAGTTACACAGTATTACACTTCTATTATTTCATTTTATGCTTATGTTCATTACATGTTTAGTGTTTTAGTTTTAGTGTTGGTGTAAATTTTCATACTTTTATACTACTATGCAAAAACTCAGGACAGTGTTACATTTTTACTATTTTATGCTTATGTTTATTAAATGTTTCAGTGTTTTTGTGTTTAAATGGTTACTGTTGCACCGAGGGACTGAGAGAAACGCAATTTCAATCCTGTGTATGTCCTGTACATATTGCAGTTCTGACAATAAAGTTGACTTTGACTTTTTTGTCCAAAACACCTGAAAAAAAAAAAACTGGAAAACATTTTAAAATACCATATTTTCCAGTATAAGTCACAGTTTTTTTAAACTAATTTTCATGTCCTGCGATTTATGGGGCGAAGCGACATATTTATGGATTTTGTCCCATATTTTTAGACCAATTTTTGGCTGAGATATGACATTTTCCATTCATTCTGATGAAAAAAATGGAGCAGTACAACTTTCGGCCGCTAGGGTCCACCGAGCGTTCCCAGCTCATGTGTCCGACAGAAGCCTCCTCTGCTCGGACTCAATCTGTTGCAGCACGGCCTCCTGCTCTCTGGAGCTCTGAACTACTGTTACCTTGTTAGCAAAATAGCTCAAGAACCACACAACAGATTTTGATGAAACTTACAAAAAGTAATCACTGGAAGGACATTTACAATGTATTAGCTTTAGGAGATGTTTAAGCGAAAATTTCGATTTATTTAGAATTTATTTTCGTAGCACGCGCGACCGTTTGGAAGATGTCAAAGCGAAACAATTTAAATCCAGCTCATTTGACCATTACATGAATTTATTAAGGAAACGTTAAGCTCAGAAACACTTTTGCTATAATGTCAGGCAACAAATATATTTTTTAAGTGTTTATCTTGCTAAATTGTAAAGAAAATGCAGCAGTCCCACCCGTGCGGGTGCATGTAGAAAAACTAATTTTTAAATCCAGCTGATTTGACAATTACGTGCATTTATTAAGGAAAAGTTCAGCTCAGACACATCTTTGCTATAATTTTCAGCAAACAAATAATTGTTTTAAGTGTTAATCTTGTAAAGTCCTTCAGTGCAGCTCCTGTGGCCGCCATTTGCGTTTACGGCTTTTTCCAATTTATTGGACATATTGAACTAAAGCGACTTAAAGGCCGGAAAATACTAAAGTCCAACACCCAGCATTTTTTTCATATTGCATATCCAGCGATTTATGACAGAGACATAAATAAATACATCTGTTCTGCAGAAAACATTGAAAAGTAACCAACAAATTAAAAATAAACTAACTGGTTTTAAAAACATAGTTTAGTGTGATTTCAAGCCGTTTCAGTTGCGGCTTTGGAAAAAGCCCTTCACTTTCATATATAGGGGTGACGTCACACCAGGGAGCCAACCATGCCAGATTGCAGCAGATTTCTATTGCACAAGGCTGGAGGCAGCAGCAAAGATGGGCAGTTCCAACCACCTAACAAACACCCCCCACCTTCTTTGTGAGGCCCCTAGTTATATGTCAAGTAATAATAATAATAATAATGAATTCCATTTATAATGCACTTTTCATTAATAAAAATCTCAAAGTGCTCAAGTGGCAAAAAACCTACAGGAAGAAGTAAAAGACACAGAAGTTGAAGGTAGTTTGGTGGCGATAGAGACACAGCAAGAGCAGACATAATGAGATTTGTGGTATTTAGCCTGTTTGGATTTTATAGTTAGTGTGTACCGGTAGTTTAGTAAGTTTTAGTGTGTTTGAGTTTAAACAATGAGGTGATTTTTGAACGTGAAGCTGCAGCTTCTGTTTGAGGTGAAGGATGGAGCTGCACACCCAGAAATGGGACAGAGTCGTGGAGTCAGAACCTTCTCAGACAGAAGAGGCAGAGAAAGGACTTTGACAAGGAGGTGGGAGAGCCATTGTTCTAGAAAAGGAAAGAGAGGAAGAGCACACCAGGCACCGCACTCCTCCTTCAGCAATCGGCGGCCAGGTGCTCAGGTGTTTCAATCGGCGGCCATGTGCTCAGGTGTTTCCGTGACTGGTCCGTTAGTGGTTGGTATTGTAAAGCGCTTTGGGGCTCCTCACAGGGGGCTGGAAAGCGCTATATAAATAAGCTCCATTTACCATTTACCATTTAAAGGTTTATTTTTAACACCCGAGTGGCCTGAATGTGAAAAAAACAACAAACAACAAACAAACAAAAAAACATTGTATTTGACAGTGATAAATCCCCTTAACAGCACTTGGGACTTCAATGGTGGCTGTTGGACTTTAAACTCCAACAACAGATTCTTTTTTTTTTATCAATTAACTCTTAAATGTCACTTTTTTCTGATGAAGTGCACCGTCTGTCAACGTCAAAGTAAATGAAGGAAAGCAGCTGCGCTCAGACTTCATATCTGAGGTCAAAGGTCAGTTTTTAAAGTTCAAACTTTTGTCTTTTGTTTTTAATCTCAGTGATGCAGCGACTACAGAAGTTTCAGCAGCTCCATTAACAACACTTTATTTTAATATGACTAAATGAGGATAGATTTAGTAAAATGTTGGTTTGCTTTGCTCAAACCACCACCGTCCCAACAGCAGCTGTTAAAATGTCACAACTAAAACTGTGAAAAGTTAATTCAATCAGAAGATTCCAGTTTATAAACCTCTGAAAGCTGGTCAATTTAAATACTGGTAAATTGATTTTGACAGTTTGAGTTTAATAACAACCCAGTTCGTAAAACACAAATTAAGTCCGCTCTAACAAGCTTTTATTCTAGTTGGAATAAAATTTAAAAAAATACATACTGTATATATATATATACAGTACACACACAAGTATTTTCTACAGTCTAATAATTGATGGGGGCAGCACGGCGGTGCAGTTGGTAGAGCTGTTGCCTCTCAGCAAGCAGGTCCCTGGTTCAAATCCCAGTCCAGGGGTCTTTCTGGGTGCAGTTTGCATGTTCTCCCCGTGCTGCGTGGGTTTTCTCCAGGTAGTTTCCTCCCACAGACCAAAAACATGCATGTTAGACTGATTGATATCTCTAAATTGTCCCTAGGTGCGAGAGAGAAAGTGAATGGTTGTTTGTCTTGTTTGTCTCTATGTGTCCCTGTGATGGACTGGAGACCTGTCCAGTGTGTCCCCCACCTCTCACACAGTGATGTATAAATGATGGCACCAGATATGTGCAGTGGTGTAGAAATATTGTGAATGTTTATGAAGCTTTCATTCTGTCGTGATCCATTTTTCTTCCGTACATTTTTCGGTGTGATTCTCATCCCACAGTTTTCAGCTATTTCAACAAATCCTAAATCAAAACGTTCAGCTGTTTCAGGACAATCCTGCTATGACTTTTGGTATTGGTGCAACTTCAGTTTTTTTAAATACTTAGCCTTTTCTGCCACTTTTTTTCTCTCATAGAAAATGAATTGAGCTCATTTTGCCTCCTTCAAATCTTTACATGTTTACAACCTTTTACTGCTCCTTTCACATTTTGTTCTGCTTCAGCTTCTTTCAGCTTCATTCTGCAAATGTAAA